>CAJPVJ010000721.1:0-21082 GCA_905397405.1 Oppiella nova
TAGGTAATGGCATTCATCGAGCGTTTGGGTGGGAAAGGGATTGGGTTTTACTGTTGAAACTATTTCTCATCACAAGATTCAAAGGATATGAGGTTTGCATACATTTCTGGTGTCCAATGAATTATATTATTAAATCACTTTTATTTTATAGATTTTAAGTGTTATTCCGATATTATTCATGAAAATTATTATTATGTCTAGGAATAAGTCCATAATATAAACTCCATTTGTCTGCCATTGCAATCATGTATACTGGTACACTTTATTCAATTGTCCCTAAACCAATACTCAATATGTAAAAAGTTTTTAATTCAAATTATTTGTGTTTCTATTTGAGTTTCACTTTTCATTTGGCAAACAAATGACAAGTAGTCTTTATTTTATGTTAAATTATGGCTACTGTTAGGTAGACGTAACGTTAAGCAAATAGTTGTTGAAAGCTCTCATTTTATGTAAAATAGTTTATGTATTCAAATAAATTTATATTATAAGGACTTCACTAATATTTTAAATAATGAAAAAATCGATAAAACTTCATTGATTATATAATTAAAATTGTATTTGAATGCTCACATGTCAGTTAGATTAACTTATAATATGAATCAGTCAATGGAATAACCGGTTATCTCTATATTCAAACAATATGAATTGAACTATTAATTATAAATAATACAATATTGTACTTGATTAACACACTATCTATAATACATAGTGTTTAAATATAGAGATACCCGGTTATTCTTTTGACTGATTCATATATGCATAATCGGAGTAGACGTATAGTTATAAATTACAGATATACCTATTGTAGTTGAACATCCCCAATGTTGAAAATGTCATTAAATTCATCAAATTAATTAAATAATAAACAAAAATTCAAGTATATTAGATAACTGTATTACGGATATTAGCATAAAAATAATTTATTTTTACAAAAGTAAGTTTTATAAAAGTTATTTATTAAAAGAATTGGTTTTTATATAAGTTTTCTAATATATAGACAAATTATTTCTAATATTTTATAGTTTCTCGTGAACCACATTACTATTGTTTGCTCACAAGTTATGCAAAATTCTTATGCAATTAAATCAATTCAAAAATTCATTTTTATTACTGTTTTGTCATTTAATTAAAACAAATCACTTGTAAAACTATGTACCGGTTGAGAGAGTTTCTAACCTATAATAAGCGGTTTGTTTTTGTAAAATTAAATAAGTATTTTAATTAATTATCTTTAAAAATCAAAATCAGATCTATACTAATGACTGCCATTCCTCTGGTCACCCAATTCTGTTCAGTCCATCGCTTTAGACAACGATCGCTGTTAAGAAGTACTCATTTGATGCCAAAGTATATGAAAACCTATTTATTTTGAATGAATACTGAATTCAATTTATAATTCAATAATAACTGTTTGACTGAAGAATCGATGGAATCGTTCGTAGCTATTAAGCCCTTCTACCAGAAGTCCAATCCATATGAATACGACGGACCCAACAATATGTTGGGCTCCGGGTTTATAGTGGACGCGACGGGTCTGGTGTTGACGTGTGCCAGTTGTGTCACTAACTTCAAGGAACTGGTGGTCATCACTGGTAACGGTGCCAAAGAAGTGAGGGGTAAAGTGATTGACTGCGACCACAGCTGTGACTTCGCTGTCATCAAACTGGACGGCGATCGACACGACTGGCCAACAGTTGTGTTCACCGCCACCGATAGCCCTGTCAGGTATTCGGTGGGCACTCGGGTTTTCGTGGTCTTCAACCCATTGATAGACAAACACAACAGTCTATCCTATGGTGTCATTAGTAGTCAGTATATGAAGGGCGGAGTTGTGAGCGATCTGTGTGTTCCGGACAACGACTATATGTTACACTCGGCGCCAATGTTTCGAGACTTCGGCAGTGCTGTGCTGGACATCAATGGACAGGTGGTTGGCATGAATGTCGACCAAATGAATGGCGTGAACGTCGCCGCCACTGCTTATGATTTGATGGGTAATGAGTGGATTAAATCAAGAGATTGTGGATACTATTAACTTTTATCTCAGGCTATATAAATCTGGTTATGGATAAACTGGATACTATTCTGTTGGATAAGTGGCCACCACTTGGAATGATATTGTATTGGTTGGATCCGGACAACCGACAATTCCTTGAAGACTATACAAATCACTTGAATATAGAGTTTCCGGATGTAGACACCGGAGCACTAATCTTCAGTATCGATAAAACCTCTTACGCTCACGAGTTTGTTCAATGAATTTTTGCTTTTTACCTTTTGCTTGATAAGTGGTATTTAATTATTTAATATGTTTTTAAAGACAAGGCGTCGAAGAGTTTGATGTGATTACACATATCGGCGACAAAGAAGTTACTTCTATGGAGGATATCTACGAAGGAGTGGATCTGTTCCCATATATAGTCGTTATGTGGATCCGAAAGGCTGATGGAAGTGGACATCGGGTAGAGATTTATAAGCAGACACCCAAATGGCAACTATTTTAGTCTATTTTCTATTTTAATATATAATTTTTATTTTTACCATCAATTGATTCTTACAATTCACAGTATTTTTAATAAAATTAAACATTTCATTATTACATTGGATTGCACTTAATTATTATTAATCAATTGGACTATATTGATATGATTTCAAATACTGTATAAAATCTATAAATTGTATTTAATTATAAGTGAGATTTAAAAAAATTCTTTATGAAAAAATCTTATAAATAATATTTGATTTAAATAAATATAATTTCAGTTAAAATAAAATAAAATTACGGTAATTCATACATGATTTGATTTATAGATAAGAAAATAGTTTCAAAACAGGTCTGATTGTATTGATTCAATAAATATGGTATAAGGAATTTAAGTCACTGACAACTGTATAACATTTCAATATAATTAACTCTAATATTAAACAATAATTAGAGTAATGCCTACATTAAAGTCAAATTTAATGGCATTTGACTATAAACTTGACATTAATGTGATCACAATTTTTGACCAAATATTCATTGTATTTGAGATCAACTCTTTTACCGTCTCTATGCGGATATTGAATGAATCTGTTGGTTGTGATGACACCGTTTGGCACATAAATTTTATTAGCGTTTGGCATCGCTTTGTGAATTCTGGTCCCCGTCTTGCCTACAAACTGAACGCACGTTACGTCTGTGGGAAAGCCATCCCTGAACTCTTGTTTTCTCTCAAATTCTTCGTACGAATGCATCCTTTTGCTGTCAATTGAATAATATATTAAATAACAATTACTTTCAATTTGCGTTCAATACATACTAATTTCTATTAACAACTTCGCACAGCAATAGCCATTTGGTAGGCCTATCCCTACAATACTGTATACTTTTGGCCGCCATGTCTGCGAAGTAGATGCCGTCCCCAAACACACGGCCGGATGGCTGGGCGCCCGACTCTATACGCATACCGCGAGTTATAATACCGACCAAATTGGTGGCACATGTCCCGTGCCATAGCAACAGTTTATTGTGCGCTTCAAACTCTTTAAACTTTTCGGTCGATTCCTTGCACTCCAACTCATAAATGGTGTCAATTTGTAGGTCCAAGCCGTCGAGACCATTACTTTCCGACAGATAATCACTTATTATGTTATACTCATCGCTGTCTCTCGTCAATACATTGATGTTTGCGTTGAGTCTTGAGTAGAGGATATCGATTGGTTCCCAATTCTTGTAAGAATCCATTTTTGCAATTAATAGACTGAATGTTATTCTCATGGATTTCAATGTAGTCAACAGCTGTAGCTTTTCATTAGCTTTCTCTACGGAATCAATGCATTCAACCGTTTTCTGAGGAATATTCTGATAGAACTCATGACTCATATCGTGTACTGTTGTCTCTCTATCTCTTAACATGACATTTGGTCCCAACAGTAGCGCCAATTCATTCATACATTTCTCAGCGTTTTTCAGTGCATTCTTGGATACGAGTCCTAATGGCATGCGAGTGATGTCTATCTTGAAACCATACCTCAATTCGTTGATCATATTCTCGTAATTGAATATAATTTTCATGAGCTCTTGAATATCACGACCAATCCTGACATTATCTGGGTTCGAGTCAAACAGGTTTATGATTTGGTTTTTATTCTCGATGTACTTCACATCAACCAAATAATACTTGTATGGATACTGCTTAAAGTCTCGTCTTCTGTCCCATTCATCATCCGTCTTATCCTTAAATATCTGTTTAAATCGCGAAATGGCGTCCGAACTGCTCTCAAAGAACTTATAACGAGAACCGGAGGCTTTAGATCCGATGTCACCCCACGAGCGCCACAAACAATACTTCTTCGACTCGATGGAGTCGATGTACAGGAGTTGCAGATAATAGAAGTAATTCTCTTTTGTCATTAGTTTTACGTAACTTAAGACAGCGCTATAACTCTCATCTCTGTAGTCTCTGTACACCTGATAGCCGGCGCCCAGTGGACAGTTGCGGTCCACAACATCACCCCCTCCTAAAGTTAGTATCTTAACATTACCCCCTCCTAGGGTTAGTGTCTTAACATCACCCCCTCCTAGGGTTAGTGTCTTAACATCACCCCCTCCTAGAGTTAGTGTCTTATTATTGTTTGTGCTCTCGTTGTCAAACATCACTAATTCGTCCATTTGGTGGCAAATGGCGTCTACTCTGTAGCCGATATCACCCGAATCGACCACATCTTCGTTGTGTCCGTAAGCCATCGCTCGACTCGACACCGACACAGGACTCTCACTCCGATAGCTATTCATGGCAGTCGTTAGCGCCGGTATATAAGCCCTACCATTAAGAACTTCGTTGGCGTATTGGCGCAGAAAAGGGATCTCTTCGGGCAATTCGTCGGGAACTCTGAATGGGCGGCGATTGGGCCCAAGAGTCCAGTAATCGCATCCAAGAGTCTGAGTCTTGGCGCCCATCGAACAGATATAAGCGCTGCCTCTGAAGACTAGCATCCCTTGAGCTATGGTTGGGTCACATCGCGGACAGGGCTCCGGTACGCCAAACGTCATGGCGTCGGCCAATGCGTACACTTTGGACATCCGAGTCTTCTGGGGTCTCATCTCATTGTAAAGCATAAGTAGTGCCAAATCTGGAGCTTTTAGTGTCAGTAAGAGATCGAAATATCTGTATAACTCGTCGGACTGTCTCTCCAGTGACTCCCTGTCCGACCCGAGGATTTGGTCCGCGTTTGCGTCAGTGATGAAGCTCTCAATGATCTTAATCTGATCCCCGTATCTGAGATGCGCGAAGTGCTCGATGTCCTCCACTTTGATCACGTCTTCGTTATTATTATTGCTACGATTGATGACAAAACACTTCAAGTGATACCACTTCCATATCTTGTGTCGCTTCTCATGTCTGCCAATCAAACCAATGCGAAGATCAAGATATTGGATCCATTTGTGGCACCCGTGACATGTGGACCAACCACTGGTCGCATACTCGGCCCGGTATGTGGCCTCCCGGCGCAAGAAATGTCCGCACATTGCGCTCATGTCTGTGCCCTACCTCTGATGTCTATTATCATCAACTGATAGCCATTTTACACCATATAGTGATCACTAGGTCTACGGCTATTGGCACACAATTGGCACGTGTTTTGTCTCACTGTACGACTCAATGATTGGTGAAATGCATGCATAAAATGGTCACGAAATGTATGATAAACTACTGCTTTTGACGGGACAGTCGTGTTTAACACGTGTTTTATAATAAATATACAAATGAAGACAATTAGACATTGAATGCAATCACTGAATGTGCGCTCAGATCGTGGCTAATGTTTGAAGCGTTATGTCATAAACAGCTGAATGTGTTTTCATAACCACTTCAATGCATGCAATGAACGCACGCTTGCATTGCGTAATGTATTTGAGAGCAGTATGTCTATAGTATAGTCCTCTTATGGCATACACTCGTACTCAGGCATCAATTGATGAGGAAATTGACTGCACCGTAAGAATTGGCACTTAATTTGTTTGAAACACAATTTTTTTGCGTTCAAAGTTTCTTCAAATGAGAATATGTTTATACATCTGAGTAGTTAGTAATCCATTGACAATATTTTATTTTATTTACATGAAAGGCATGAATTTTAGATGCATCCATAAGCTAGCTAATCTCATACACCTATTTATATTACAAAAATATATTCTATACAATTAACAATTGGCAAAACAATATATTTCAAATATTTAATACAATTTCTAAAAGTATTCACAAAGTTTTATTTATTACAAGCAATGGGTTTAGTGTGAAAAATGTCACAAAAACGCAAATTTTCTGAAGGAGGCAGTCCGCCCCCACCCCACCCTCACAGAGAGAGATCCTGAAGATACCGGTGGAGAAGAGGGCTATTCATCAGTCAATATCCGGATCAATGGTGACCCGTGTGGAGGTCCGGTGCGAGCCTTTTGAGGCGTTCGGTTGGATGAGTGAAAGGCTATGGTTAAGAATATGAATTCCGCTCAGAATTTAGAGCAAATCTTTGAGAAATTCTCGTTTGAAATATACAAAAGTCATGAAAAATAGAGTTTGTGTTTAGCTTTATTTAATCACATTGGTATGTTTGATCTTGTTAGTATTAATTAAGAATTATCTAATACTGGTCATAAATATAACCCTGCTTATCACCTAATTTATAGTTATACGGAAAACTTTTTAAATATTACTGTAATTTAAACAATTGGGTGAAAATATTAATTTAATTGTTCAATTCTCATAACACTATAAATGGTTTAACAAAATCAAAAAAAATCAAAACTTTGAGGTGTTTTGGCCTAAAAAATGGCAGAAAAACGCAAATATGCCGAAGAGCTCAACCCAACCACAAGCCCTACCTTACGATCCGCTCAGACTGAGAGCCAATCCGAAGATTCAGAGGCAGAGGAGCAACAGGTGTTGGATAAGAGTGTCGCCAGCGAACTGTCCCCTACCAGTCCAGTGAGTATAGAATATTCTTTAAAATATTTTACATAATATGTACTAATATTTTGTTATTAATTGTCATTTTCAGGTGATTTCGGCTTAATAGAGGAGCAATCGTTTGGAGACAACATATTAGACGACCCCTTCCTGTCGAGTGTCGCGAATGGAAGCAAAAGAAGTGGATTCGTGTCAACAAATGGCCTCGAATTGGATCCAACAGTTGATTCTGAAGCTCCACTTCTTGACGTTCAGAATCCAAAAGCAAATCATTCGCTTGTCTTCACTTCAAAAGCCAACTCTAATTAATTCCGATTATCTCATCGACGGTCCGCCGAATTTATCGTCAAAAATCATTTCATTGAAAGTATGTTTCCGTCAAATATTGACTCAAATTTTTAAGTTTTTAAAATTAATTTATTCATTGATTTTCTATTTTTGCAGAAAACTTTGTACATTCAATACCGAGAACTCGAGTATTTGAGAGCAGCTCTCAGACTGAATTCATCCGCATATTCATCCAAATATAATCCCAATGTGTGTCCCATTCAGACAGACGTAGACATAATGGGCTCCAATCGGTGCCTCAACGGCGCCCAAGTCATTGATGAATCAAATATCACCCATCAGTTGGATCAGTCATTAATGGCGACGCTGGCCACCCCTCCGGCGACGCCCCAATCGAAAGGCTCATCTTCTAGTCTATCACCTCATGATAATGAATGTCTGATTGGACACCAAACCGATTCCGATATGTTTTACACCAATTGCTATCATAATTCTAATTAATTGGCGTTTTCTTTGCCTCTTAAGACAAAACACAAATCGTTTGCTGTTTTGTAAGCTTTTAAATTATATTTATATATACTGTATGTTATTATTTCTAGTTTTAATCAAATTGTTCAAAATTAACTATTTTTATTGATGATAATCAGTGCGATATTTTCGATCAAAATTTAAATCAAAAATAATTATAGTTTTTAAAAGTGAAGTAAAAATGGAGTTCAAATTATATTTACAAATATGTCGTGAGTTATAGTAATTATATTTACATATATTGTATATATTATTATAACATTTTATGTGAGAGAGAAATTTGTTGATAAAAATAATCGGTTGTATTCACACATGGATTGACCGTAACGTTAAAGCAATTTGTATATAATGTTAATCATATGGAAATGTTTGACTAATTTTTATGGTGAATAGATTCTAATGTTAAATGTTAATTAATTACAATTATTATTATTCGCTCATTAAATACAAATTATTAGTGATTATGCCTTTTTCGACTCGTAAGTGCTCTGGAAACAATATTGATTGTATTTTTAAAATCTATTTATTTGTCGCATAAATATTGTTTTCGAGATTAAACTGGGAATATACAGTATGGTCTATATATGAAATAAATTTTAAGTTAATAATATTAACTTAATATACAGTTTACATTATTTGCACCAACTATTTCGATGATAACTTATTTATCGTTTACAAAACCAGAGGTTTATATATACCTATTGAGTGCAATACTACTGTTGAATATTATGTACAAAAACAACATACAGTACAATACAAGTTCAATAAATTGACCACAAATTTGTGATTTTACAGCGCGAATGGGCTAATCACTAGTATTATACTCTATATGTTATAATAATTGAATATATACTCAACCGTTATGTAAGTGTTCATAAAATACAAGCTTTTTATTGTGAGACAACAAAAACGGTATTAAAATAATTACTGATATAACAGACAAACACGAAAACGAAGCTTACATTAAGTTTTTTGAAAAACAAGATAAATAATAGTTTTTATTATATTATGAATGCGTTATAAAAAAGACAAAAATCATTATCATGAATATTATGTATATGATATGAACTTATTTTGATAACTTTGTTGATAGTATTTTGAACGTTGATATGGAATATATAAATGTGTTTTTGAGCTGAACTTTTGGAGATTCAATGTTTCCACTGTTTTTGTCATTCATTTATTTATATTATGTTTAGTTTTTAAGTTTTTTCTCTCAATCTCTTTGAATGTCTTCACTCATTGAAAAGCACTTGTTTTTAACGAAAATCTTTTTTTCTTATTATTAATTTCTAAAAATTATTATTAATTGAATAAATATTATATAATACAGTACCGGTATATGTATATTTATCAGTCAATCAATTATATAATGATTCAATCACTCAAAAAAGTGCCGTCAATATTGTCAAATCAAACGATAAATTAGTTTTAAATGTATATTTCTCGACAACATATTTTGAAACGACAAAATTGTTTGGAAAAAACAGGAATAATTGAAAAAATAATTATATTTATTTGTGTATTGAAATTACGATACAATTGTATAATAAATAAAATAAATAAATCGTATTATCATTAATGAATATTTGATTCTCTATTATTTATTTGATATAACAATTCTGGTTCATATTTTGCAACAAATATTATAAATGTATTTTTTATACCTAGACACTTGTATTGTATTGAGTAAAATGTCTTCATATTAATTCAGTTAAATTAATTAGCCAGTAAATTATGTCTGTTTGAATTACTATTAGGTGACCAATACTTATATATGGAGTGTTCCAAGGTAAACTAAATTATGACCAGGGTAGGAAATTTTTTAATATCTTGTGAATCGTACATAAAATATTAATAAATTTCCAATATTTTGGTGTAGTTTTTGTTAATATAAGATATTTGTAAATATTTTTAATTTAAATTTAAAGTAGTTGGTTTACCTTGGGACACCCGATATAATATATCGGTATACAGAATTTATTAATACAATACATTTAATGATATTGCAAAGGTCATCAATTCAATATTTGTCCTGGACTATTTTATTGAGTAGGAAATTTTTTTAAAGATCGTCATAGTGCAAAGTAATATATTTTATTATTAAATAATAAAATTTTTAGTAACATATCCTAGTAATAAATTACTGGAAAATTTGATTCATAAACCAAGTTTCAAAGAATTAAATAATTAAAATTCTGAATGAATTCATATTATCAAACTGTTTATTATTGAATACAATTAACACTTATGTGAATACATTAGACAACAGGACAGTAGGAAAGACCGGAATGTTGTTGTGGTTTAAGTGGTGCTAAATTCCAATACCTGCACCGAAGGATTCTCGCACCCGCTTTGGGCTGTCGTTCCCGAGTGAATATGCCTTTCCTGTTACCGATTACACGACTGATCGCTGTGTTTAGAGATATTTGTGTCAATATTAATAACTCATATAAAAAGTGATTTAATAATACTTTGATCGGTCATGAAATCAGCGAAATTCCAGATGTGTTCGCCAACAAAGAATCCCTGAGCTATTAACGTGTCAAACGCTTTGTGGTAATCCATTAGAAACTCGGATTCATAGTCTTCCGAGAATACATATGCCGGGTCCTAATGGTAGACACAAATAATTTGTATATTCTTAACGCAAATCATTTGGTAAATTTATAATTTATTAAGTATACCTGATGCAAACCGGCCAAAGTGTCGGCGCCGTACTCTGAGATCATAATTGGCTTTTTGTGTGTATTATACCAATTGATAAAATTAGTGGTCAATTGTTTCTCAATTACTTCCAGATAACCAGTGTCTGAATACCAGCCGTAATACCTGTTAATCATCAGTACGTCTAAAGATTGAGACATTTTATCATTGCTATAATCCTGATTAATGGCAGCAGTTATGGGACGGGTTTTGTCGAGACTTCTTGCGTGAGCCGACACTTTCTTGAAGTAGTCTTCCGCCTCTTTTTTGGCGGATTGCGGCTCATTAGCGATGGACCACATGACCACTGATGGCCTGTTTTTGTCTCTTTGAATCATTTCAGTGATTGTCACCAAATGTTGTTTCAATAGGGCGTCGTTAAAAGCGTTTAAACCAACGGCCGGACACTCATCGATGACGACAATCCCCTCTTCGTCCGCCATATCCATCAGTTCCTCTGAATACGGGTAATGAGAGGTACGGAAAGAGTTGGCGCCAATCCATTTGATTAGATTGAAGTCCTTCGCTATTATCGGTAAATCCAATCCCTTTCCTCTAATCTATAATCAAATATCCTTTTAATTATCAAATAATTTATTAATCATAACATTCATACGTTCGCGTCTTCATGTTTGCCAAACCCTCTGAAGTAAAATGGTTTTCCGTTTATCAAAAACTCCTTTTCTGTTGCCTTAATAGTTCTGATCCCAACTTTTTGATAGTAAATATCAGTTACTTTTCCACCATCTGTTAGAGACACTTTCAAAGTATATAAATATCCGGGATTGGGGTCCACGGTATAGGGCCACCAGAATGTAGCGTTTGGTATAGTAATTGTGCCTGTATACCCTGTTCCTGACGCCACTTTTGTGCCTTTTTTGTCAAAGACATCGACACTACACTCGGCTTTAGAGGTCTGTTCGCTATGAAGGACTGAATATTCAATAACACCTGTTTTGGTGTCTTTAATATCTGTTGTGACTGTTATGTCGCTTATGTGGTCTATAGGTAAGGCATACAGAAATACATGTCTATGAATACCCGCATAATTATAGAAATCAAAATTGGTTTTTGTTTCATAAAACCCTTTCGGGAATAGTTTTGTGTCATTCTTATAGGTAACTGATCCCTGAGGTATAGTAGTGGCCGATAGTATATTATTGATGGCCACTGTTATTAAGTTATTTTCTCCATATTTCAAGACTTTGGTCGCATATGTCTCGAAGGGTAAGTGTCCGCCCGTATGGTTCAACACATTCTCGCCATTCAAATAGACATTTGTCTGGTAGTGAGCGCTTCCGAAGCGAAGTGTCACTGATTTGTCTTTCCATTCCTGGGGTACGAAGAATGACAGGTCATACCACACCCAACCCGCGTAGTCTCGGATGAATCGACTCTGTGTTATGTCGTTAAAACTTGACGGCACCGGCATTGGGATCACATCTCCTGTCTTGTAATTTATGAATAATACAAATATTCCATTAAATAAAAGTTTATTGTATTTAACATATTAGTAGTATTAAAACTTCTACTCATGTTATTAAACAGTAGTATTTTTGAATACTAAATTACAATGAAATACAAGTGAATATAATTGCATGTCTTACCAGTATTAATGGCTTTGTGTACCACTTCTGAGTGAACCCAACATTTTGGTCGTCGTCTACCGAAATGACCCGAAAGTTCCAAAATCCGTCCAAAATCTTCACTTCTCTGGTCTCAGACTCGCGAGGATATGGCCGTAAGTTGTCGGCCAATGCAGTGACGGCCAGAGTTGCCAACAAAACTAACTTTAGATAATTCATAGTTTTGTGAAATTTAGTAATAATATTATGATAACATTTCTCCACTTTTAGACTATTTATAATAAAATTAAAAGTTATCTCTTATACTTTTATCAATTGTAAGCATTTAACGCAAATTGTGTAAATATATTGATAGCGATTTGAAATAGAAAACCAATATTATTGGTTTACTTCATTTTAAATCACAACCTATTAATAATGAACTTTAAATTCAAATTAATTATTTGCTATTATGATATTTTTATGCCATTACCCTTATTTACTTTACCTACAGGTGCCTAAATTAATTATTTTATAAAAATTTTATTTATAATCCTAGAACTTATGTAATAATAATGTAAATGTAATCAATCTTTGCCCCCATATCTATATCTATAGAAAGTGTTTTTAATTAATTATTCTCTAAATCCGCTTTGATTTGGGATTTATTGTTGTTAAGCATAATATTCCTGCATATCATATAAATATTATTTATACTGTACGTATACAGTAGTATAGTACCGTATATTATAACGTATTACCGATATCTTATATAATGTACTTTAAGTTTACTCTCAACTCAAGGAAAAGTATAACTGTATTTAATTTCTTAAGACTATAGTTGGATATAATTTGAGAACATTTATGACATGTTAACTCATTATGAATGCGATAACAGTGCAACAAATATTTAAAATATCACAATTTGATTTAAAAATAAAAACTTATTATTATTCCACTTGAGATGAATGATAAGCTTAACTAAATTATACTGTGTTACATTAAAAATAATTTATTATGCATTTTAACACTTTATTCTGCACTTTGATAGAGAATTATATATTGTACACAGAAATAAGAAATTCAATTTACGGTATATGTATTTTTTGCCTAATAAGTTATCATTATTCTGTATTTAGAGCATTGAAATAAATATTCATTGATTTAATAAATCATATTTAATTCATTTAATCAAGTCAATTGAATTGATTTATAATAAATTTGAAAATAAACAGGAATATAGTAGAAATATATGAATTAATAGTCTATAGACAATAGGAGAAGCCCTGATCCTCTTGAACTTTAAGAGGAGCCAATTTCCAATACCTGCAGCGCATTACTCGGGCCGCGGCTTTGGGTTGACGCTCGCGACTGAATATGCCTTTCCGGTTACCAATCAACCGACTCGTACCTGATATAAGAGTTTTGTTTTCAATAAAAATCACAAAAAAATAGTAATTATTAAATGACTGACTCTCTCCTGTCATAAAATCTGCGAAATTCCAGATGAGTTCGCCCACAAAGAAGCCTTTGGCTCGCAATTCATCGAAAGCTTTGAAAAACTCCTTAAACAGCTCCGACTGATAGTCTTCAGACCAGACAAATGGCGGATCCTTTTTGGTAAAAATCATGTAACATATGTTATAAAATATTTTTGCAGATAATTATGTCATACCATGTGAAGACCGGCCACAGTGTCGGCGCCGTACTCTGAGATCATGATTGGCTTCTTGTGTGTGTCGAACCAATTGGAGAAATCGCTGACTAAGTTCTTCTCAATATTTGCTGATAATTATGTCATACCATGTGAAGACCGGCCACAGTGTCGGCGCCGTACTCTGAGATCATGATTGGCTTCTTGTGTGTGTCGAACCAATTGGAGAAATCGCTGACTAAGTTCTTCTCAATTGACTGCACGTATCCCGTGTCCTGATACCAGCCCCAGTACCTGTTGATCATCAATACGTCTATAACCAGAGCCATGTTATCAACTTTGTAGTCCTTATTACAGGCGCCCGTTATTGGGCGCGAGTCTAAACTCTTGGTGTGATCAGCGATTTGTTTAAAATAATTTTTAGCTTCTGGTCTTTCGGACCCTGGTTCATTGGCAATGGACCACATAACCACCGATGGCCTGTTTTTGTCCCTTTGGATCATTTCAGTGATCGTTTGTTTGTGTTGTTTAAGCAAAGGGTCGTTTGCTTTCGGATCCTTTGATTCATTTTTGAACGCAAGACCCACAGCCGGACACTCATCGATGACGACAATCCCCTCTTCATCTGCCATATCCATCAGTTCCTCTGAATACGGGTAATGAGAGGTACGGAAAGAGTTGGCGCCAATCCATTTGATTAGATTGAAGTCCTTCGCCATAATCGGTAAATCCAAACCCTTTCCTCTAATCTATAGTAAACTAAATTTTTAATAATTTATTCATTTAAATATCAATTCTTACGTTAGAGTCTTCATGTTTGCCAAATCCCGTGAAATAAAACGGTTTTCCGTTTATTAAGAACTCTTTTTCAGTCGCCTTAACAGTCCTGATCCCAACTTTTTGATAGTAAATATCAGTTGTCTTTTCACTCTCTGTTAGAGACACTTTCAAAGTGTATTGATATCCAGGATCTTTATCAACAGTATAGGGCCACCAGAGTATAGCGTTTGGTATAGATATTGATCCCGTAAGCCCTTTAGTACCTGATGAGACTACTTTGCCAGTCTTGTCCAACACATCGACAACACACTCAGCTTTGGAGGTCTGATCGCTATGAGTGACTGAATAGTTAATAATTCCTGTTTTGTCTTTAATATCAGTAGTGATTGTTATGTCGTTTATATGATCCTTAGGTAAGGCATAGAGTGAGACATGTCTGTGAATACCCGCATAATTGAAAAAATCAAAGTTAGTTTTTGTCTCATAAAATCCTTTGGGGTATTTAGTTTCATCGGTCTTATAGTTGACACCTCCCTGTGGGATAGTAGTTGTGGACAGTATATTATTGATGGCCACGGTGATTATATTGTTTTCTCCATATTTAAGATTTTGTGTGACATATGCTTGGAAGGGTACGTGTCCGCCCGTATGGTTCAACACATTCTCGCCATTCAAGTAGACAACAGTCTCGTAGTGAGCGCTTCCGAAGTGAAGAGTAACTGATTTACTCTTCCAGATGTTGGGCACGAAGAAAGTCCTGTCATACCAGACCCAACCCGCGTAGTCTCGGATGAACCGATTTTGTGTGATATCGTTATAACTGGAGGGCACCGGCATTGACATCACTTCCCCAGACTTTACATTTAATATATCATTTAAAACCATATTTTATTATAATTGATATTAAATCAAAAAATTTAATTTTAGTAAATATCAAACCTCTTGTAATGGTTTTGTGTACCATTTCTCAGTGAACCCTATATTCTGATCCTTTTCTAAGGGAATGACCCGAAAGTTCCAAAAGCCGTCCAAAAGTCTCAAATCTCTGGTCTCGGATTCTCGCGGATAAAGTGCTGTACTTTCACTCAATAAACTTGTAGTGAAAGTTAACAATAAAACAAATTTCAAAGACGACGACATTTTGTCATCTAATGAATCGCTTTTCAATTTAATGACTCTACTTATAATATAAAAGTAATCAATTCATTGGTTTAATACAATTGACATAAATATATAATCAACTGAGTATTAAATACTTTAATTGATAATAAAAATCAATAATCCTGTTAAAAAGGTTTCAATGAAGTATATTAGATTATGCTTTATAAGTACCTTAGTTCCAAAATATTTAATCATTTTGTAAGGTACATTATGAACAACATTTCAAACACTCTTATAAGTTAATTATCAGATTATGTAACAATTAAGACTCTATAAATATAAAATTAACTAAAATTTATCAATGTACTTAATAATATGTGACCTAATGGTAAATTTTATCCCACATCACTTTATTTCACTTAGCAAATCACTTTATTTTGTTTAATCTTGTTATTAATTAAGAAAATTTAGGTTTTTAAAATACAGTAGTAAAAAGAGTATACTATAGGAAATTGTACATTCAATTCATTAAATATGTTATTTTTTGGATTCACTTAGAGACCGGACCAAAATGTTAACAAATTGTTTGGGTTTAGAGGGGGACAGGACGTGTCGAAAGTTTTTATAGAAATCAAACTTTGCTTTTGGAAACCACTCTTTGAGTTGACTGTACATATTGGCTGTAATTGATCCATACTTTCCACTAACAATCAATACATCTCCTGAATATTGTTTGTCATAATTAGGAGACCTGTCGATACCTTTAGTGAGCACTTGTCGGATGACCGGCAAATTGAACCTCCATTTCACAAATCCTTTGTCGTCTATCTTGAGATTCAGTAAAACAAACTGCAAAAGAGTTTTGTCGCGAAAGTAAGGATTCAATTGTTGTTTCACAATAAGCCGAGCGAACGGTAGGCTAATGTCTTGAGGAAGGGATGAGACCGTGAACTCCATGTGATCCATAAGATTGAAGCCAAATATCGGTAGATCGACAGGCATTACATCAAAGGCTACCACTTTGTCGACCTTATCCTCAAATAGTAGACTCGCGCGAAGCATAGCTAGACTACCGACGCCATGACCCACGAGAACCGCTTTATTCAGTTTGAACTCATCCATGAAGTCCTTCACATCTTTGGCCATAAAATTGAGATCCGAGTGCCCGGCGTCTGAGTGGACGCTCTCGCCGTGATTTCTCATATCCAACAGTATCTGTCAGGCAGGGCAGAAATCCCGGTTGACAAACTGCTGTAAGACTATGTACAGAAATGAGCACTTATTCAACACCATTTATTACTAGCCTGAGAGAAGCCTACCAAACACTATTAACCCAAGGAGTGAGTAGAAGGCCAGTGATGTCCTATCGCTTAGTTTCAAACTATTGCCCGATTCAGACGTGTTTTGGTTTCTTTTGCCCCAAAACCGGAAGTATCGGCGAATGTGTTGTGATAAATAATGAGAGGATAAAACTAGTGTAGACGTCTAAACAGCCATTTGAGATTTGTAAAACCCAAATCAGACTAGAGTTCTTAAGTTACTTTTGGTTTTAATGAAAAAATAAAGTAAACTTAAGGTTTTAAAGTTTAAGAATTCAAGAATTCATTGCACGCTCTCGTAATGCATTCATATTGTTATAATAGATCGCGAAATATTTCACATAAAAATTATAATTATGATCAAATAAATCATTAGGATGCCGATTAGTTTATTAACGTTATATCAATCAATTTTAATATTACATTTTAATACAATAAAACAAAATGCAGAACATATTAGACAACAGGACAGTAGGAAAGGCCTTCATGTTGTTGTGACTTAAGTGGAGCCAAATTCCAGTAACGACACCGAAGGAGACGGGCAGCGGCTTTGGGCTGTCTTTCCCGAGTGAATATACCCTTCCGGTTGCCAATGATTCTATCGGTACCACCATCTGAAGTTTGGGTCGGAGGGTTTGGTTGATGACCTATAAACCAATTTATAAAATTAGTACTAATTTATAACATGGAAAATGTTTTCAAACTCTGTCCGGTCATGAAGTCAGCGAAATTCCAGACCAGTTCCCCGACAAAGAAGCCCTCTTTTCTGAGTCCATCAAACGCTTTGTGATAATTCATTAAAAACTCGGATTCATAGTCTTCGGAGAATACATATGAAGGTTCCTAAGGGTGTAGTTTAGGTTAGTATCTAATTGTGAGAATTGGTTATTTATTAGGCATACCATATGTATACCGGCTAAAGTGTCGGCGCCGTACTCTGAGATCATAATTGGCTTTTTGTGTTGATTATACCAATTATTAAAATCAGTGGTCACTTGCTTTTCAATGACTTGCGGATAACCGCAATCTGAATACCAGCCGTAATACCTGTTAATCATAATCACATCTAATGTAGGTGCTAGATTGTCGGTTTTATAGTTGGCATCAGTAGCAGCGGTTATGGGACGGGTTTTGTCAAGACTTCTTGTGTGAGCCGACACTTTCTGGAAATAGTCTTTTGCTGCGGGTTTATCTGAACTTGGTTCATTAGCAATGGACCACATGACCACTGATGGCCTGTTTTACTGTTTTTGTCCCTTTGAATCATTTCAGTGATTGTCACCAAATGTTGTTTCAGTAGGACGTCATCAAAAGAAGCCAACTCTACAGCCGGACACTCATCGATGACGACAATCCCCTCTTCGTCCGCCATATCCATCAGTTCCTCTGAATACGGGTAATGAGAGGTACGGAAAGAGTTGGCGCCAATCCATTTGATTAGATTGAAGTCCTTCGCCATCATTGCTAAATCCAATCCCTTTCCTCTTATCTAGAGTTTAATTAAATTATATTTAAAACTAATAATTAATTATTAACAAATTTAAAGTTTATTCATACATTTTCGTCTTCATGTTTGCCAAATCCCGTGAAATAAAATGATTTCCCGTTTATTAAGAACTCTTTTTCGGTCGCCTTAACAGTTCTGATCCCAACTTTTTGATAGTAAACATCAGTTGTTTTTCCGCTCTCTGTTAGAGACACTTTCAAAGTGTATTGATATCCAGGATTGGGATCAACAGTATAGGGCCACCAGAATATAGCATTTTCTATAGTAATTGATCCTGAATACCCTTTACCTGATGAAACAACTTTCCCATTTTTATCCAACACATCGACAACACACTCAGCTTTGGAGGTCTGATCGCTATGAGTGACTGAATAGTTAATAATTCCTGTTTTGGTGTCTTTGATATCAGTGGTAACTGTTATATCGTTTATGTGGTCCTTAGGTAAGGCATAAAGGGTGACATGTCTGTGAATTCCCGCATAATTGAAAAAATCGAAATTTGTTTTTGTTATATAAAATCCTTTGGGATATAATCCTTTCGTATCATTCTTATAGGCCACCAGACCCTGGGGTATAGTCTCCTGAGTTAAGACATTACTCAGAGCCACAGTTATTCTATTGCTTTCCCCATAGTTAAGGCCATTCGTCACATACTCTTCAAAGGGTAAGTATCATTCTTATAGGCCACCAGACCCTGGGGTATAGTCTCCTGAGTTAAGACATTACTCAGAGCCACAGTTATTCTATTGCTTTCCCCATAGTTAAGGCCATCCGTCACATATGCTTCAAAGGGTAAGTGTCCGCCCGTATGGTTCATCACATTCTTTCCGTTTACGTATACAATGGTCTCATAGTTAGCGCCCCCGAAGTTAAGGACAACTGAACTGTCTTTCCATTCTTGAGGCACGAAGAATGACGAGTCATACCAAACCCATCCCGCGTAGTCTCGTAAGTATCTGCTCTGAGTTATGTCGTTATAACTCGACGGCACCGGCATTGGGATCACATCTCCTGTCTTATAAATTCATATTAAGTTATATGATTATTATAAATAAATATAAATAATAATACAGTATCATTATAGATATTAATACTGTAAATATGAATTCTGTAAAAAGTGAATGTATTTGCATGTCTTACCAGTGGTTTTGTATACCACTTGTCAGTGAAGCCAACATTTTGGTCCTCGTCTACAGTAATGACCCGAAAGTTCCAAAAGCCGTCCAATAGTTTCAAATCTCTGGTCTCAGACTCTCGTGGATATAATGCTGTACTCACACTCCATAGACTTATAATGAAAAATAATAATGATATTGCTTTCAAAGCAAACATTTTTGTCTCTTATTAATTAGTAATATTCACTATTAATATTTATTAAAAACCTATCCTTTAATTATCAAATGAAACACTTTAACAAAATACTTAAGAATTTTATATAAAATTTTTATAGGTACATAATTGACATTATTTTATAATCAATTATATTATATCACAAGTACAGTATTATATGTAATAAGATATGGCTTAAAGGTTTTATTCGCAATCAAATCATTTATTCTGAGCAATTGATAGACTTAAGTGTCATATCCCTATAATTGGAGCAAGTATATCTATATCCATACCAAAATATTTAATCAAATGTACTCAGATATTTGTGATCCAACTATCAAAACATTATTAAGTGTAGTCTATTTGCATTTAAACTTATAATATATTAATATTTTTTAAGAACATTTATAGCATATAAACACTTTAGAAATTGTGATTATATAATATTTAATTTTAATATCGCAGATAGTTTTAAAAATAAATTATTGCTTTTCCAATTCAAATAAATGATCAAATTAATTGTTCAAATTAACTAATCAAATTGATACAATATTATATTTTTAAATATTAGACAACAGGACAGTAGGAAAGGCCTTCATGTTGTTGTGACTTAAGTGGAGCCAAATTCCAGTAACGGCACCGAAGGAGACGGGCAGCGGCTTTGGGCTGTCTTTCCCGAGTGAATATACCCTTCCGATTGCCGATCACTCTATCAGTACCACCATCTGATGTTTGAGTGGCAGGCTTCGGCTGATGGCCTACATGTACACAACATATTCATGAAAATCAGGAATAATTTATAGAGCAGAAGATGTTTTGCATTGAATGCATACTCTGTCCGGTCATGAAGTCAGCGAAATTCCAGACCAGTTCCCCGACAAAGAAGCCCTCTTTTCTGAGTCCATCAAACGCTTTGTGATAATTCATTAGAAACTCGGATTCATAGTCTTCGGAGAATACATATGAAGGTTCCTAATGATGTGGTTTAGGTTTATGTTATCGTGAAATTTAATAAATTTGGTTATATTGTCTAAATACCATATGTATACCGGCCAATGTATCGGCGCCGTACTCTGCGATCATAATTGGCTTTTTATGGGTGTTGTACCAGTTATTGAATTCAGTGTTCACTTGCTTTTCAATTACTTGCGGATAACCACAGTCTGAATACCAGCCGTAATACCTGTTAATCATCAGTACGTCTAAAGACTGAGACATTTGGTCTGTTTTATAGTCAGCATCAATGGCACCGGTTATGGGACGGGTTTTGTCGAGACTTCTTGCGTGAGCCGACACTTTCTTGAAGTAATCTCCTGCTTCTGGTTTATCAGACATCGGCTCATTAGCAATGG
>CAJPVJ010000722.1:0-21074 GCA_905397405.1 Oppiella nova
ATAAATTACGGCCAAAAGTGACAAACAATGTGTCAAAAGAAGTTTTGGCATTCAATCAAACTTTTTAATTATAGGCTTTTAATTAGGTATAAAATAATTATACGATTTAAGTCTTATATTATTTATGCTTTCATTTAAGATAATTAAAGTACAAATAAAATTAGTCTAAAAACAGGACAAGTTTCTAAAAAACCTGAAGTCATGAAATAAAATTATAACATTAGAAATAAAATTCAATATACAGTACAGTATATGATAATAAAATAAATGCTAAAATGAGTTATTCTGAGGTTTCGAGGCGTTAGGCCGTCCGCGACCAATGCCCGTCTGAGGTATGGGTGAGTTCGCCTCCTCATCAGCCATGTCTTGATTAGGATTCCACTGACTGTCATCTGTTCCCACATTTTGGTGATATCTATTCGGTAGCAATTGCTTCACATCGTGAAGTACACCCGTATATGTCTCGGCGTTGACTTCGACTTTGAGCGGCAAATGATTTTGAGTGGGAGTTATGCCAAACATAGAGCACAACACATCCGATAACATGAAACAGAGCCGTCGGGCTAACCCTTTGGCGCACTCTTTATTATCTAAATCCTTGTGATATTCACACAAATCATGAATGGCGTAATCATATACCGAGGATTTCATTGCGCCTGTAGTGAAGTAACCATAAAATAACATGAATTGCATGTAAGCTATTGGACACACATCAGGACATACCCTCTCCGGCCGCCATAGATATGGTGTGTCCGCCAGATTTGGAGATGTAGTACAAGAGTAGCACTAAATCGAGAACTTCGAGATCCCATTCAAAGCTGGTTTTGTTGATCTCATTGTACTTGTGTTGCAACCACTGAAAGACTCCTCTGTTCTGTTCGATGGCGTCCTCGCGACAGAAGACCAACATTGGCGTCGGTTTTCCCGTCATTTGGTTCGTAAATCTCGACTCTTCGAGGATTTGTTTCATGTCTTCGACTAACTTCTTGTAGTTATTCGTAGACAGATTAAAGCCATTCAAAGGGATCCGATGTGTCCTGTCAGCGTGTTCTTTGGCGGAATGCATGTATCCTTCGGATGACAAACAAAATCATTCGTAAAACAAGTGAACAAACGGTAAAACTAATGGTAAGTATGAAACCTAAGGGCACTTTTCCGGCGTCAATGAACTCATGATAACTGAATTTAATGCCCGAAGCGATAGAGTACTGACAGATGCCTATCTCGAGGGGCGGGAACTCCGCCTGTTGTGTCTCACACATGACATTCGTGGCCACAATGAAGAACGAGGCGTTCATCAGCTGATCCCGAGTACCGCACGCCTCAACCATCTTCTCGCGGTACTCCTCACGTCCGCAGTCGTCGTCGATCTCATTGNCATTTAATTTAATTTAATTTCGCTATTATTTTGACTCACATTTCATGAGAAACTAGTGTTTATTTGTTTACTAAACATGAGAAAGAATATTAGGAAATATTTAAAACAAAACCCATTTTAATTTTAAAAGATTTATGTTTAGGTATAGGTATAGGAAAATACCATCAAGTAGACTGTACTACCGTACAACATTTAATACAAATGTTAGTTTGTATTGAATTGAACTCTTCCGTAAATAATAAGTACTGTACTGTAGTCTCAAATTATAAATATTTAGTTTAATTATAATAATTTTAAATATAATTTTATTAAATTGAATAAATGTTGCAAATACAGTACTACTGATTAGAATACAGTTGAGAACATACGGATATTCACTTTACAAATCTTATTTATTTACGATAAATATATTAATGAAAATTATGAAATACAGTACTTTTGCAAATCACTTATTACTGTTAGGTATTGTTTTTATTAATATTAGTTTTATTATT
Organism: Oppiella nova; assembly: GCA_905397405.1. Lineage (NCBI taxonomy): Eukaryota > Metazoa > Arthropoda > Arachnida > Sarcoptiformes > Oppiidae > Oppiella > Oppiella nova. The sequence goes on from CAJPVJ010000722.1 coordinate 1,873, forward strand.
AAATAAAATAAATCAGACTTTATATTTAGAGATAATTTAAGCAGAATTTTTTAGAGTAGACTATAAGTAAGTAAAAAAGTTATACAAAATTTCATAAAATATCAACTATTTCTAATCAAATATGAATATACACTGCATTTTGGAAAGTATTTACTGGTTTTGAATACAAAATTTAATTTTGTAGTAAAACAGAAACAAATTTAAAATTAACAAAAAATTTATATAAATTCGGGAATAAATTATCGTTAAAAAAGTATAAAATAGACACAAATACTAATCAATTGGTGACTAATTGGACGCATCGGTGCTAATGATGTCCACTTCACTGAGACTGTCGTCAATTTCGTTTTTGGCATTTTTCTTGCTCTCAACGGATCCGTTGCTTTCCTTCGTCTTTGACTCTTTCTATAGCACAAAACACACCAAACATTACAATCAATCCTACCATAGCTTTGAAAACAGTATCAAAAAGAGCAACATTTCTTACTTTGAGGTCCTGTTTGGCGAACCTCTCAAACATATTACGATAAGTGGTCTTCTCTTTCTCCAATTGGGCTTTAATTGCATTCAACGACAAAACCAATTGATTTTTGGCCGCTTTGTTGTTGGGATCCAATTGGAGAACGGCGTTGAAGTCATTGCGGGCCAAGTCGTAGTCCTTTTGCCCGAAATACGCCTGTCCTCTGCGGAAGAGCCCCTTCTCGTTGTTGGCGTCGATGTCCAACGCCTTCTCGCAGTTCTTGATGGCGTCGCCGTAGTTATCGACCTTCAGGTACGCCATCGCGAGGTTCAGATACCCGGCTAAGAGGAGTTCGTTGCTCTGAGCCTTAAGCTCGCCCTCGAAGTCGTCGGGAGGGCCTAACAGTTGGATAATTCGCTTGTATTGTTTGATCGCTAACTTGTATTTCGATTCCTATTTACGGTATAATTGAAACAAAAAACACATTAGTTCTGCAAAAATATCACCAAAAGTGGTGCAAAAAGGGGACAAACTTTGAAGTATTTGGTTCCCTTGGTCTTGACGAGCACCGCCTGTTCCACGCGCTCCGCGTTGTCCATCTGATAGGTCTCCTTCGCCTTCTCGAACGCATTTAACGTGATTTCGAAGACCACTTCCTCATAGTTGGCCGGAATGTTGAGCTCCGGGCGCCCGTTGGCTCCGAAGGCGTACTGCGGTTTCACCACTACTTCACACTTCTCTCCCTTCTTCATCTTACGGACGGCCACCTCTACGCCGTCCACCAAACCCTCCTCCGAGGCCTCGCCCACGAAAAACGTCACATTCCTCTGTTCAAACACTTTGCCCTCGTATTTGCCCACCAATAGGATATCACAAGTAGCCCCTGACAGCACCGGTAGCCCACAGACACAACACACGTCAATATACTGGCGTTTGCAAGCGATAGCGATAATCAATACTAACCGACGTTTGGTGTCTCATAGCCCTCGCCATCGACGAGAATACGCTTACAAACACCCGAATCCTTCTTTTTGGTGATGTCTTCGAGTTTCCAATCGAAGAGCTCGATCTCGAAGACGAGCGTCGCGTTGGGCGGTATCTTAGGTCCGGCGCCGGTCTCGCCGTAAGCCAGTTGTGGCGCAATCGTGAACTTCGCGACCTCTGCCCTCTTCATGGTCTTGACGGCCACATCCCAGCCCTCTATCACTTGTTTGGCGCCCACTGTGAAGGAGAACTGTTCCCTTCGGTCGCGCGAAGAGTCGAATACCGTTCCGTCCAATAGCTGTCCCGTGTAGTGAACCATCACTTTGTCGCCATTCTTCGGGTTATCCCAACCTATGGGTCACAACAGACACCGGCTATGAGTGAGTGATAAAGCGGTGGTCGATGTGTCAAACCTTTGCCCTCTTTGATGATCTGTTTCACGAGTTTCCCGTCTTTTTGTGGCGAAATGTCCGTCTCTTTCATGAGCTCTCCATCCATGGAGTGGTCGTCGATGTCCTCATCGCCGGTCACGCCGTGCGCCGCGTTGTTGTCCACCTCGATGTCAGTCATTGTCTTTGTGGTGAAGGTATGGATGTGTGGACTCGAGTGAGACGTCTGTGTCTGTGGTTTGAGTCGGCTTTCAGTCAATCATTCAATGCTTTCCAGAAAATTCTCAAACAAACAGAAATTCTTATCAATTCTTTTGCCCTATTTAATGCCGGTTTTCACTGTTTGTTACACAGTTTTCTTCAAAACCGTAAGTTAGTTTGAAAAATTAATATCCGAAAATTAATCCATATTTTATTAATATGCTAAATTCAGAATATAATAAATACTTTTCATTTACGATAATTAAAGTACAAATAAAATTAGTCTAAAATGAGGAAAAGTGTCTAAAAACTTGAAGTCATGAAATAAAATTATAACATTAGAAATAAAACTCAATATACAGTACAGTATAATAAAATAAATGCTAAAATGGGTTATTCTGAGGTTTCGAGGCGTTAGGCCGTCCGCGACCAATGCCTGTCTGAGGTATGGGTGAGTTCGCCTCCTCCTCATCAGCCATGTCTTGATTAGGATTCCACTGACTGTTATCTGTTCCCACATTTTGATGATATCTATTCGCTGCGTTAACGAAGTGTAGCACTTCATGTGGGCATATACAGAGCCGCAACTGAAGCTGAAACTCGCCGTTTACTAAAACTCACCCTCAATACGGTTTGTATCTCGTGTTGTGTAGGCTATTGTACTTTGTGAGCCGTCGGGCTAACCCTTTGGCGCACTCTTTATTATCTAAATCCTTGTGATATTCACACAAATCATGAATGGCGTAATCATATACCGAGGATTTCATTGCGCCTGTAGTGAAGTAACCATAAAATAACATGAATTGCATGTAAGCTATTGGACACACATCAGGACATACCCTCTCCGGCCGCCATAGATATGGTGTGTCCGCCAGATTTGGAGATGTAGTACAAGAGTAGCACTAAATCGAGAACTTCGAGATCCCATTCAAAGCTGGTTTTCATGATCTCATTGTACTTCTGTTGCAACCACTGAAAGACTCCTCTGTTCTGTTCGATGGCGTCCTCGCGACAGAAGACCAACATTGGCGTCGGTTTTCCCGTCATTTGGTTCGTAAATCTCGACTCTTCGAGGATTTGTTTCATGTCTTCGACTAACTTCTTGTAGTTATTCGTAGACAGATTAAAGCCATTCAAAGGGATCCGATGTGTCCTGTCAGCGTGTTCTTTGGCGGAATGCATGTATCCTTCGAATGACAAACAAAATCATTCGATTTTGTTCACTTGTTTGCCATTTTGATTACCATTCATACTTTGGATTCCCGTGAAAAGGCCGCAGTTACTTGAGTACTATTGACTTAAATTACGGGCTTCGCTATCTCATGACTGTCTACGGATAGTCGAGGGGCGGGAACTCCGCCTGTTGTGTCTCACACATGACATTCGTGGCCACAATGAAGAACGAGGCGTTCATCAGCTGATCCCGAGTACCGCACGCCTCAACCATCTTCTCGCGGTACTCCTCACGTCCGCAGTCGTCGTCGATCTCATTGGAAGTGTTGGCGACTATTCGGCCCAAAGGGTCGGCCCTTTGGTTATGAGGTCTGGGCGTCACTGCAATGGTCTGACTCTGACTCGAGAAGCGGAAGACAAGTTTGCCAAGGGAGAGAACGAAACTGTAGCGACAGCCTGTGCTCTTCTGTTAACGTAATATATTTGTTGACTAGCAATGATGACATACCACTCCATTGGGAGCCGGCGATGGACTGGAGTTCGGGCGCATCGAGACCTAAGTTCTTGCCCTCTCTCTTGAGCTGATTCTGTTTGTGGACTAAGAACTAATAAACAACTGATCCAATGATGACATACCACTCCATTGGGAGCCGGCGATGGACTGGAGTTCGGGCGCATCGAGACCTAAGTTCTTGCCCTCTCTCTTGAGCTGATTCTGTTTGTGGACTAAGAACTTGAAGAATCCATTCCTCCCCTTCCGTTTACCCATTGTATTGACACTTCCAGAAGCAGTGACCAAATGAGCGCTTCCGACAAGTTTTAGTCATCCATTTCATCAAAGTTTGAAAGCTTTTGAAAACAATTTGAATTCAAAAACTATTGACGTAACACTTGATTGTGTCACATTAAACATAATAAACTTTATCTAGGTCATATCATTTATAAGTATTGGAACCTTTTATTATAATGACTTCTGTGTGAACAATACAAACATTGTTGAATATAAAAGTACTAAATTGTTGAGATAACATACATCAAATAGATAGTTGAATACTAAATAGTAAAAACATTAAGTTTTTGGTTATAATTTTAGATTTTATATAAAACTCATTAAAAATTCAGTAAATTATAAAAAAAACAAATGTTTGTAATTATTATAAAATAATTTCTAAACTGGTTTGACCATGTTTAATTCAATGTTAATATAGACCCGGATTATAAAATTAGTGAACTGTTGTCCGAAACCTGAAATGTCGACAAAATGTATGCAAAAAAGCCGGGAAATGGACGTGAGGTGAGAGCCATCTGTGGGACCATAACATCCCCTCAAATCTCCTTTTGTTTGAAAAGTGTTTTTTGAGTGAAAAATACATTTCATTGCAAATCGCGAACCATTTGATCGCTCACTGAATCCGACCATCAATTGACTTCATAAGCGGCGCTCAAAGGGATCCGTTTCGGTGACACACAATGCCGCCGAAGAAGAGGACGACAAAAGGTAAAGGAAAAAGTGGTGACAACTCGAAGAAGAGGAAGAAGAGAGACTCGTTCTCGTCGTCGGGCGACGACTTTGATAGCGATTCCGGTGCCAAAGGAGATGGTAATCACTCGGTCTTTAAGGACAACAACGGATCCAACGCCCACTTGGATGAAGACAACGGCACCGACGATGTGGCGCTTCAGCCAAAACTGCCGGAACTGTCGGGTCGGCTACTGGTGTGCGGCGGAACCAATTGGGATCTCATTGGACGCAAAGAGTTGCCCAAAGCGGCCAAAAATGCCGCCCAAACTGCTCCGGGTATGATCACTATCACCTATGCTGATCATTTGAACCCTATTTTGAATCACTTATTTATAAATGTATTTTTGTGTCATAAATGCCGGCATTTTTGTAGTCAACTTCCGTTTTAACCATTTATGCGATTATTTTTATTGTCATATAATTTATGCCTTTTTTCGTCTGTTTTATACTAAACCTATGACTGAATTATAGGCAAAAACTTGTGGTCACCGCATAAGACTCCGTACAGAGTGCGAGCGCTGGTGTCCTCGTGTACGGCCTGCCACTCCATGATCATCACCGACGAGGGAAAGGCCATGACATGGGGTCGCAATGACAAGGGACAGTTAGGTCACGGGGATGTCAAGACTCGCAACGAGCCCACGCTCGTCGAGGGGCTGTCCAGTCATCAGATTGTTGGCGGCGCTGTCGGCCGATCGCACACTCTGTTCCTCACATCTAAGGGACAGGTGTTTGCGTGCGGCGACAATAAGATGGGACAGTTGGGTATTGGCACTCAGAGCCAGTCGGTTATGGTTCCCTCGCGGGTATGTCCTTGATATATATAACCAGTGGTTAAATGTGTTGTGAATGTGGTTTGCCTTCTCAGGTCTTATACAAAGGAAAGCCAATCGTGAAGATGTCGTGCGGCGCGGAGTTCAGTATGATTTTGGACGCCGTCGGAAACCTATACTCATTTGGTTCTCCAGAATATGGACAGTTAGGTCTGTGTTTCAATTTGTGTGCGAACCTGTGCTTATCATTCCCCAAACATCTCTTTATTTCATTCATTTTTCCACTCATTTATTATTTGATAACTTATGAATCATAGCATTTGATGATTAGATTCATTTATCGTTAAATCCTTTAATCTTCAGTCTATTTATCTGACAGCAAATCAATTGTAAAATGCGATTAGTTTTGAGTCAATTGTAGGTTTTTGTCTTATCAAAGATATGTTATTTCAGACATTTGTTGTTTTAAGTGATTTGATTTCATAAACAATTTCTTTTGTATGAAATTCTAAACCCATTACAAAAACAATTGGTTATTGTTGTATGACTTGATTGATGGCATGATTTGCATAATTGTCTCGAAAGTGAATTAAGTGAGCGTTTGAATGATTTATAGGCCATAACAGCGAAGGCAAGTACTTCGCGTCGGGCAATAAGCTCGCCTACCGGTGCGAACTGACGCCCAGAAAACTGGTCTTCTTTATCGAGAAGACACGTGAAGGACATATACTTCCGCTCGAAGACGTCTCCATTGAAGAGGTCGCCTGTGGTGTCAATCACTCACTGGCTGTCGACCGTAAAAAGAGGTGCTTTTCGTGGGGCTTCGGTGGTTACGGACGGTTAGGACACACAGAGGTTTGTTGTGACACTTGTTGTCTTAATTCATTGAATTGTTTCTTAATTGTGAACATAATATACGAAATGTCAGACAAAGGATGAGTTGATGCCGAGGAATATAAAGACATTCGATTCGCTGAATCGTGGAGTGAAGCACATCTTCTGCGGCGGAACCTTCTCGATGGCTATCGATGAGAACGGTTTGCTGTACTTCTGGGGACAGAATAAGTCTTCGGGAGAGGCGACGATGTATCCCAAGAACGTACAGGACTTGAACGGCTGGAATGTGCGCGCAATTGGTTGCGCCAACAAATCCATTGTCGTGGCCGCCGATGAGAGCCTCATCTCATGGGGACCGTCGCCCACATACGGTATGTCTCTCTACACCGGTATATGTCTTGAGATTGTGTTTATAATGAATGCGTGAAACGACAGGCGAATTGGGTTACGGCGAGAATAAAGCCAAGTCTTCGACGACACCCCAAGAGGTGAAGCCTATGGAAGGCATTTACACACACCGTGTGACCTGCGGTTTCGCTCACACACTCATTATGGCCAGGGATGACAGCGATCAGGACAAGGAGACTATAGACAAACTGCCCGTTTGGCCCTAAACTTGTTGTCATCCAATGCTGTATTCATTGACTTTACAAAAACGAAAAGCGGTTTTTTGATATTTAATTTATTTTTGATAAGCAGTTAATTTATATTCATTTCCTACCAGTCCTATAGTATACCTAATCTGTCAAGTTTTCGGGTATTTTTACATTTGATTTAATTATCGGTTTATTTTTTATTTAGTTATGAAATCTCATTAATGTATTTCATTCATTATTCTCATAATTATTAGTCTCAAGAATTATTGATTAGTGAATAATTCCATATTTACCACTTTATCATTGAATTTGTCATTTATTTAATTTAATTTGAATAATGGTCTTTGTTTATACCATTATTTATTAAGTATTTTCACTTTTCACGCAGTATTAAAATAAATTAAATATTAAAATTGAAAGGCATTTGTCGTTGAATTAATTCATTTATTATAAATTAAGTGATTTAATTAAGAGATGTTCTGATAATCTCCATTCATTTACAATTGAAATATGGATTACAAATGTGAACAAACTTTGATGCGAAGACTCATTTGAATTACAAATTAGAAGCCTATGGAAGGCATTTACACACACCGTGTGACCTGCGGTTTCGCTCACACACTCATTATGGCCAGGGATGACAGCGATCAGGACAAGGAGACTATAGACAAACTGCCCGTTTGGCCCTAAACTCGTTCTCATCCAATGCTGTATTCATTGACTTTACAAAAACGAAAAGCGGTTTTTTGATATTTAATTTATTTTTGATAAGCAGTTAATTTATATTCATTTCCTGCCAGTCCTATAGTATACCTAATCTGTCAAGTTTTCGGGTATTTTACATTTGATTTAATTATCGGTTTATTTTTTATTTAGTTATGAAATCTCATTAATGTATTTCATTCATTATTCTCATAATGATTAGTCTTAAGAATTATTTATTAGTGAATAATTCCATATTTACCACTTTATCATTGAATTTGTCATTTATTTTATTTAATTTGAATAATGGTCTTTGTTTATACCATTATTTATTAAGTATTTTCACTTTTCACGCAGTATTAAAATAAATTAAATATTAAAATTGAAAGGCATTTGTCGTTGAATTGATTCATTTATTATAAATTAAGTGATTTAATTAAGAGATGTTCTGATAATCTCCATTCATTTACAATTGAAATATGGATTACAAATGTGAACAAACTTTGATGCGAAGACTCATTTGAATTACAAATTAATGTTTGGCTAAACAGATCGTAACTCAAGTCAATCGTAACGCGATTGCAATATTTAGTTACAAATCTGATCGTATAGTATTCATACAGTTTATAAAATTATTCTCAAAAATAAACGTATATTTTTCAAAACATTTATAAAAAATCAACAAAAAATTGTGAGAATTAGAGAAACAGTTCAGATAAATAGGAAAAGTATTTTTAAAAAGTATTATTTGGGACTTAAATATCGAAAACTCTTAAATAACTTAATGTTTAATAGATGCTAATCACATGGAAATTCTTATCTAATGTTCGCCAAATCGGTTTCGATTATATGCCTGTACTGAGCGAACCCACCCTCAAGACAGGTGACACTCTTGTTATTGCAATACCAGAGCTCTTTGCACACGAGTTCAATGAGCTGCTGGTCGTGTGTCACCAAAATCACTCCTCCCTTGTATTTGTCGAGCGCTTTGGCCAACGCTTCCACAGTCTCCACATCTAAATGATTGGTCGGTTCGTCTAGTATTAGTAAATGCGGGCTAAAGACAAATACATGTATTAAATAACATATTGAGGGTCACACGCATTGTAAGCATTCGTGAATACTTGGTGAGTGTCATGATAGCGAAGGCGACTCTCGATTTTTGTCCACCAGATAGTGAAGCCAAAGATTGTAGACTTAGATCACCGGTGATACCAAAGCCACCTAAATATCTGCGATAATACTCCTCAGGCTTTCCTATTAATCAAAGAATAAATCATTTTGAGTCAACATTCTTGCATTAAAGCAAATACTGTACAGTAATTGAATAAATACCTGGATATTTGGAAGCCATAAACTGTAGGGGAGACATATTCATGGACAGTTGGTCCACGTGGTGTTGGCTGAAGTAACCAATGGCCAGATTCCTGTGCGCGTGTCGTATGCCACTCGATGGCTCTAAATCACCGGTCAATAGCTTCAAAAGTGTTGTCTTTCCGGATCCGTTATCACCGACAATACATATTCTCGACTCGAGATTTGTGTTTAAATTGATTTTATTGAGAATAATATTCCCTTTTTCATAGGCAAAGGTCGCCTCATCCAACTGCAGGATCGGTGGTGTCAGCGCCTCCGGCTCTGGGAATCTTAACACTACCTCCGGCTCTCTTTCCACGGCTTCCACTTCTTCGAGTCGTTCCAGTGCTTTGATTTTGCTCTGAACCTAATGTTTGATAAATGGTATAGAAATTAGTACCAAATTCTCGGGTGAAGCGATTAGTTAACACTGATAACAGATCCAGTGGTAGACTTACCAGTGAAGCCCTTTTGGCGTTATATCTAAACTTATCGATAAACTCCTGGACGTGTTGTTTGTATGCCTGTTGTGCCTCGTATTCTCTCAACTGATTCTTGAGCTTTTCAGTCATGGATTTAACGAATTGCTCGTAATTTCCTCTATAATTGTCAAGACGTTGCGAATGGAAGTGCAGTACATCTGTGGGCACAGACGCCAAGAATGTGCGGTCGTGTGACACCACTAACAGTGTTGACTCCCAATCATTGATGAGATATGTTTCCAACCAAATGATGGCTTTCATGTCCAACATGTTTGTCGGTTCGTCCAGAAGGAGTAGGTCTGGCCTCGAGAACAGAGCCCGAGCTAAAGCTATTCTCATTCTCCAACCGCCGGAAAAGGCTTTTGTCTCACGATTTTGCATTTCGGGTGTAAATCCCAGACCTTATTATAGGTATGAATAAAATTGCAATAAAACATAATGAATGCCAACATGTATTGAATATATGCCGTACCGGACAGTATGATTGAAGCTCTGGCCGGTGCCTTATCGGCTTCGATAGCAGCCAAGTGTTGGTAGACTTCACTTAAGCGATCCGTTTGTTCGGCTGTTGGATCGGTCATCGCTGACAACAACTTCTCCTCTTTAATCAAATCATTTCGGACGACATCGCACTCGAGCACAGAGTCGATGGCTTTGGTCTCATCGCCGATCACCTCCTGTTCCACATGTAGTATAGAGATGTGCGACGGAATCACAAGCGATCGGTTGGATATCATATGAAGTAGCGTTGACTTTCCGATACCATTGCGACCGCACAGACCATACCGGCGCCCGTAGCCGAGTGTGAGTTGAGCTGATTTGAGGAGAACGTGTTCACCGAAAGCCACGTCAAAGTTGTCGATCTTTATGTCTTTGGTCTTATTACTACCCCTCGCCTCCGACTTCACGTCCTTCTTAGACATCATTTGATTGGCTTTAAGACACAAATCACAACAACATTCAAATCAAATCAACATAACGTAGACATCAATATTGAAAACCTGTCGCCTCTTTAATCATTTGAATGACTGGTTTGAAATCCGATTGATTGGTATCCCTTTTGTCGGCCTTTTGTTTGAGTTTCGCCTCAGCCTTCGACAACTTCTTCATGTCCACAGTCGATGTCTTATCCCTACCCGACGTCCAGATGGACTTCCAGTCGTCGGCCGAGTCGTCCAGTCGTGACACCATTGAACCCAAATGGACCGGAGCTAAGAGACGCTGTTTAGACGCGTCACCATTACTGGTGCCATCGCTCCTGCAGTTGGCATCAGATATCATAAGTTGTCGTAATTTAGTGGACATTCAAAGACATTATCATTAAATCCGAGACATACACATTGATGGCGTCAAAGAGTTGACCGCAAATGTCTTCAATGGATAGGTTTTCGTAGTCATCACAACACGACTGCAATACTTCGCCGATGGCTTCGCAGATCTCATCCACGGATTCAAACGTATCGCAAGTGAGCACTCCTTTCGGTGACAAAAACAAATCAAACCATTAATTGGTCGCAAAATTAGGGCAAAAAATCTGTGATTTTTTTGGGCAATACGTCGCCGAAGACATATCCGCCGCCATCGACCGCAAGACATACCAATGATATAATCGGTTAAGTGCTTATCAATGTGTGGCAACTGTTTGGTGATAATCGACGACAACTCCACTGTTGAACACATTATTGTAATTATAATTAAATGTGATTTAAATAGAAATTATAAAAAACTAATGAAATGTAATGAAAACGTACGACAAATGCCTTTTCAATGCATCCGTTGACGTCATTTGTTGAATGAATGCAATGAACGCATGTTTTGTGTGTTTTGTTAATTGCTTTCAAATCGCTAACTAATCCACAAATGATTTAATCTTCCGTTGGATCAACTCTGTCACCAAAATGGCCGACAAATTATCCCAACTATACGACAATTACAACCAATTGGACGCCGCGAAGGACAACATCACTCAAGTCTGTAGTCTTTCACTCAATTGATCCCATGTTTTGACACCAAAAAAATCGTTAATTTTTATTGTTTTGCTTTCAATGAACCCTTTATTTAAACTAATTATACATTAGTTTTGTCCACTTTATAGTGCATATTATGTTCATTATAACGGAGTTTATATGCCATGTGTTTGTATAGAGTGAACACAAATGTGTGTGAATTGGTGGCGATTGGCCGGTCATTGAGTGCCGGTTTGTATGAGAGTTGAGCCCAATTTGACACTTCAGTGAATGTGTGATAATAAACCCCTTTATAGTGAATACCAACCACTGATTCACGTATTGATTGCCGTTTGCATTACCTTTCAGTTCGAGTCCTCGTATTTGTCGATATTATCGGCGGTGAAGGGCAGCCCTCAGGAGAAGCAGTTGTGCTCTCAGTTCATCTCCAAGTTCTTCGTCCACTTCCCCAACCATTACGACACAGCCATCGACGCCCTCCTCGACCTCTGCGAAGACGACGACATCAATGTCCGTCTATTTGCCATATTTTGTGTGTATTTTATGTTTTAACTCTCATTTCGTGTCTTAAATGAATAGATCCGAAGACATGCCATCAAAGAGTTGCCGAACATCTGTCGCGAGCGCAAGGAATATGTCTCGAAAATGGCTGACGTTTTGGCACAACTGTTGCAAACGGAAGACAATGCGGAACTAACTATTGTTAACCAATCGTTGACCACTTTAGCCAAATATGACGCCAAAAGCTTCTTCGGCGGACTCTTCTCGCAGATCTTCGGCGGCGAAGAAGTGGTGCGCGAGAGAGCCATAAAGTTCTTGAAGGATCGCTTTAAACTCATTCCCAGCGATATACTGACCAAAGAAGTGGAGGAATACTTCTTGGAGGAGACGCGCAAAGTGATGGCTGACGTAACCAAAGACGAGTTCATCACTTTTATGACACTATTAAGTGGTCTCAAGATATCGAAGTCTCTGAGCGGTCAGCAAACGCTTATGGAGATCGTGAGGGAACAGGCGGAGCTCAACACACCCTTCGATGTGAGACATGTCGTACCCTATATTTGGCGCATATTTTCTAAATCATATCATTTGTATTTGTATTTAAGGCCTCAGACATGGATTTGGTGGACAGACTGTTGATGTCTATCAGACACGGCGTCCCGTTTTTCTCTGTATTTATAATTTGGTCTTTCGTGAGATATGTGTTTAATGTTGTGTTTTATATTTAATAGCAATTCGTTCCGTCGACTGATTTTGTAAAATATGTTTGCATTCAAGTGTTGCCTCAATTGACACTTTTGGAGTCAAAACAGGCGGGAATTGAATTGGATTTTCTGCAACTATTGACCGAAATGTCGCCCTTTTTGTCACCAAATACTGACACAATTGAAGTCGAGAAATGTTTGACGCGAGTGTTTACTAAATTACTGGATTACATGCCAACCCCTCCTATATTGGAAACGGAGACACAGAGTACTACTAATGGAAACGATGAGCCGACCCTTCAATTCTCGCACATCGAGTGCTTATTATATACTTTCCAACAGTTGTGTAAACTTAACCCACAATTCTTGTCGGACTCGCAGCCGGAGCGGGTCAAGGATTTCCGACTGAGACTTCAATACGTGGCCAGAGGTTTGCCCTATAAATACGGTAGTTATACATTTTGATAACTAAATGTGATTTATTACTGATTAGGTGTTCAAGGCTCTATTACAAAACTGCGCAAACATTTGTCGACAATTAAAGGAGAGGCACTTAAATCAGAGGAAAATAAGCTGAGAGTTATGGCACTCAAGACCACTAATAATATAAATACAATGATTCGCGATTTGTTCAAAAGTCCCCCGAGTTTTAAGTCAAGTATTGCGCTCTCGTGGAAACCTCCGGCCTCTAAGGCCGCCGCACCCCCTAAACTACTGTCACCTACGAGTACAGCACCGACCGCAGCAATTGTCGCTACGACTGCAGCCACTGAATCCGACACTACGCCTAAGGCTTCTAAGAGACAGCCCATTACAGCACCGGAAGGTTCCGAAGCAAAAAAGGAGCGCACGGCCAACCCACGGCAAATATACGCACCGCCAGGTTTGCCAATTTGTTTGCAGTTTTAAACACAGTTTTAATTGTATTTATGAATTGATGTCATAAAAGGTGGCAAATTTAGCGGTGGAGTCAAGAGATTTGGTAACAATAACGGCACCCGTGGCTCATACCGGGGCGGCGGAGGATTTAGAGGTGGGTTCCGCGGCGGACGCGGATATAATCGAGGCTTTAATCGATGGAGTAATTGAGTGCTTGAATAGTAAACATATTTTTTTGTATTTTCATTCGTATATAAAGTCTTCACTAATCCTGTAATTCATTGTAAGAATTGACTCTAAAATATGAACTGAATTTCATTTTCTGTGACTCTTTTCTAGAAATAATTACCAAAAATACACTGTATTTGTCTCTTACCGTAATATTTAACTTAACCTTTTTATATGTGATTCTCTATTTTGTTTTGACTACTAAGCTCTCATTATTTATATGAATTTTGTTTAGTTTTTTGTTTTCTCTTTTGTCACAAAATATTTAATTATATTGATTCCCACAATATTTACTCAAATTTAGATCAAATAAAGTTTTTGTCAGTCATTCGTATTTCAAATGTGTTATGATTTCTACGGGTTTTTGAATCTGAAAAACTTGGTTTTATTGTCAAAAAGGAATTCAATATAAAATTATTTAAATATATTAAACAGATGTACAGTAAGTATAAATACATTCGTTATGAAAGTCTATAGATTGAACACAAATGTATTGATGACTGCATTGTCTACCGTTTGGTGGATCGGGTGAAGAGTGCGATGTATGCCATGGACCTGAAGACTAGAATGAGTGCTAAAAGTGCTGTAATATCTCGCGTCAAGTTGTCTTCGGAAAAGTGAAGTGTTCTGATGACTGACTTGCCGTCAGGTATGCAGGAAGTGGTGATCGTATGGTTAGTGACTTCTTGAGTGATATTGGTATTTGTCTGACAGTCGATGTGATGGATGTTATGCCACTGATTGATGACGAGGGCTTCGTTGCCGTAATAGAACCACGAGATGTATTTAAACCACACGAAGTACACGGGAACTGAACTGTTCATCAAAGTTATAGACAGTGTGTTAGACAATTGGCACACAATTTATGTTTTGAGTTATTATTTACTCATTATTTAAGAAATATCCGCCGAATATAAGAAAGGCAACCATTACTGGCGGCGTTAGCGCCAGCGCTATCGTCACATCACTGGTCAGGCATGAGATGAAATACCCGAAACTACAGGCAGTGTTGGCCACCAACACACTGATGAGCGCACACGTGAGGAATTGGATTAAACCACTGTTGAGACCCACCATATAGTAGAACAGAGCCACGAATAGGAATGGTAGCAATAGGTAAATGGGGGCCTGGATATATCGATAAAACACTTTTGTTACTTTCCATATGATTTATGACAGATATTCAGTTGATACTGACCTCTGCCAACATTTTGGCCAAAAAGTATGCACTGACTCTATACATGCCGTTGTTGTGCTCCCTTTGAAATATCGGTAATTCTATACAAAAAGTCTACAAAACATATATCGTTATGAATTAGTTATGAGAAAAGTGGTCGTAATTGTCATACTTTGACGACTGCGTAAGCGTTTTGGAAACTAAGGTTTGTGGTCAACAGGAATAGCGCGCCGTTTATGTTAATAATGCCCGACTGATCCAACTCTAAGCGCCAGTATATGAAGCCCAACAGTACGGCCACAAAGACGGTCTGAGAAATTTGAGTCCTGGTCACTTTGGGCTCTCTCATCACAGACAGGTGTGACCTCCAGAGTAGTGCCCAAAACTGTATAAACCAACTCGACTTATAAACATTTCGCCGGATCTCCAACTCTTCTTTGGATGAATAAATAAATTGTTCGCAACTTTGCGGTGGTATGGCTTCCTTGGCGTAAGGGCTGTCCGCAAAGCGATCGCATATACTCTCTATTTTATCCTTAGTTTGAGTTTCATTGCCGGGAATGACAGCCAATTGTTTGATATAGAAATCGCTGGGATTGTAGTTATTTGGACAGAAGAGACCCAGAGTTGAGAAATATTCGATCGCTTTCTCTGATAGAGACTCCAAATGGTTACTACTTTTCAAATGATCTTTCAATATATAATTGTTTACCTAATTTTCCCAAATAAGCCACCCTTCCCTCTGCCATAAGTAATAAGTGACTGAATATAGTGAACACTTCTGAAGAGGGCTGATGTATAGTGCAGACTATGGTTCGCCCGGAAGCCGCTAAATCTCTGAGCACTTCCACAACACTTAACGCCATAAATGAATCCAAACCAGAGGTCGGTTCGTCGCAAAACATGATCGATGGGTTCGTTAATAACTAAATGAGTTTGAAAATAGTTGTTTATTAAATAAAAGTCTATTATCACTGTTAAACTGTTTACCTCTGAAGCAAAGGCTAATCTCTTTCTCTCGCCACCAGATATTCCTCTCACATCTTCTGGTTTTCCAATCATTGTATTCGAGGATTCAGTTAAACCCAACTAAACACAAACATTATGACAATTTGTCTACAAATTAATTGTCGTCACAATATTCCTCACGTCTTGTAAGACTTGTTGTATTCTATCTTTTCTGGTGACATCCGATATATACTGATCCATACGAACGCGGGATTGAAATATCAAGTGTTCCCTAACAGTGAGGGCACCGATGAAGAGATCGTTTTGCTGCACATAAGCCGAAAGGGCTGTAATGCTGTTGGCGTTGGCCATCCGACCGTTCAGTTTGACTGAACCCTCGACTACTATTTCCGACAAATTCCGTTGAGTCAATACATTCATTAGTGTTGTCTTCCCGGCCCCACTGTTGGCAATGGTAGGCAAACATAATTAATGAGGGGTACATTCAACATGAAATAACACATACCTGGCCCCCATTATGGCCATTAGCTGACCCGATTTAACACAACCACTAACTGTCCGTCAAAAACAAATATCATTTAACTACAGAATTTGTTTGTCTGACAACTGACTCACCATTTCTGAGAATAGGCTTTGGATCCGTTTTCTTCCTATGTTTTAAGGAGACTTTAGTGAAGACATTGATGTCGTGCCACGAGAGGGACACCGGCTCTGAGATGACACTCATTTTGTCGACAATTGATTTCTTTGAGACGACACTTATTTGTTGAGCATTACTGTCGATGGCCTCTGAAATGAGAAAGTTTTGTAGAGTTTTCTTATTAACTCTCGGATCGTATGTCTCATCGAAACTCGGATTATCTAATCCTTTGCTAAATTCAATATTCATTGTCTTATAGTTACTGAAGAGCGAATGAAATTTAATATCTTGTATCTAAAGAGTTTTCAATCAATTTGTTTGTCAAAAGTTTCCGAACATAAATCAAATGCAATCTACAAAACACTATAAACTAACTTATGATATACCCTCCTATCAATTGACCCCAAGATTTGATATTTAATTAAATTATATGTTTTATACCGCATATCAAGTCTCACAAAGAACTCGATAATTAATTTTTTATATGAAAATCCAAATGCAATTATTGGAAGCGTTATTATGTTAACAATTGTCACATTCATTGAGTTCCTATTGAATAGTTATTTATTTTTTCAAGTCACTAGTATGTGCTCAAAATGACATTGCGATCAAATGTGTTTCATATGAATTCAAATGTAATTATAAGAGTAATGCAAAGAAAAGTGATCTAAAAGTAAAGTGAATCCAATAATCGTTGTGAACTGACCTCAAA
Source organism: Oppiella nova (assembly GCA_905397405.1). Taxonomy (NCBI): domain Eukaryota; kingdom Metazoa; phylum Arthropoda; class Arachnida; order Sarcoptiformes; family Oppiidae; genus Oppiella; species Oppiella nova. The sequence goes on from CAJPVJ010000722.1 coordinate 19,125, forward strand.
AAATAAGACATTTTGTGTAAAAATTCGCTTTCATTCAGCATTTGGTGCTCTCATTAAACATACATTCAAAGTAAATGACAATTTTTGGGCAAAAAATTTGTTTGCTATTCAAGTGAATGTTTGGTTTCAGTTCAAGTGATTTCAATGTAATCGTAGCACAAGTATTGTTCAGTACTTTGACTCCACTTCTAATCTAATTATTACTTTTTATGATTATTATTATATAATCTATGAAAATGTAATTAATTAGTCCAGACATTGATCTACACTATTATATTAGGAGTTTTGTTGTTTTTATCATTTTATTAACAACTGATGTCTACACCAAATACAAAATGAATTACGAATTTTGATAAAAATAGGAAAACAATATAAAAGTCACATAAACTTCACTTAATTATATTCAACACTTGTATTGACAGACAGATTGTGTTTACAAATCAATTATATTAATACAATACTCGTAGACAACAAAGCATTACAACAAGTCTTAGCCAACAAAATGTTGATTCAAAACTGAAATGATTGTAAAACTGGTATTACAACCATTGCATGGCATCTGAAATTTGCCCGCAAAATGCTTTCTCATTATGAAATTTAATGTAATTTATATAATCTCTACTTTTTCAATGTTTCGAGTTTATACTAGTTTTAGTTTCCTTTATATAATATTTTTTCAATAATATGTCATTAAAATTTACATTTTTTTGTAAAATAATACCTGTATACAATTTATTATAAGGTACAAAAAACCATTAAAATTAATAATGGTAGCATGCTATATTTCGACTAGATTTTAAAATGAATTACAATGACAAACTGCCGGCTTATGTAGTCTAAACTGTGGTATTAACACAATTGAGTTAAAATGAAATTGCAATTAAATATCATGGTTAATTGTAGGGACAAATAAGTTACATACCAATCAATTGCTGACAACCACTTAACATCTGATTGCATTGAAATGATTGAAAATGGTTTTTATAAACATTAAAGTATTTAATAATTGATGATTCATTCAATTAGTCAATGATTTACATTTTAAATAGTTGTCAATTATTGTAGTGGGAGACTTTTCAAACTATTATTTAGGTTATCATAATTGTATTTCAATTTCAATTGTTATTATAAATTCATAGCTTACTTTGCAAATTGCAATGCTTATATTTTCATGACAATAGTTATAATAGATTATACAATATACTGAAATACATTTCGGTGTATTATTTAGACATTAAAATATAATATTTAGATTTAAATATCTCTTACATAACGAGTGTTTGTGTCAAAGAGGAAGTGTTGTAACCAATATCACTCAAGAAGTCACTAACCATACGATCACCACTTCCTGCATACCTGACGGCAAGTCAGTCATCAGAACACTTCACTTTTCCGAAGACAACTTGACGCGAGATATTACAGCACTTTTAGGGCTCATTCTAGTCTTCAGGTCCATGGCATACATCGCACTCTTCACCCGATCCACCAAACGGTAGACAATGCAGTCATCAATACATTTGTGTTCAATCTATAGACTTTCGTAACGAATGTATTTATACTTACTGTACATCTGTTTAATATATTTAAATAATTTTATATTGAATTCCTTTTTGACAATAAAACCAAGTTTTTTAGATTAAAAAACCTGTAGAAATCATAACACATTTGAAATACGAATGACTGACAAAAACTTTATTTGATCTAAATTTGAGTAAATATTGTGGTAATCAATATAATTAAATATTTTGTGACAAAAGAGAAAACAAAAAACTAAACAAAATTAATATAAATAATAGAGAATCACATATAAAAAGGTTAAGTTCAATATTACGGTAAGAGACAAATACAGTGTATTTTTGGTAATTATTTCTAGAAAAGAGTCACAGAAAATGAAATTCAGTTCATATTTTAGAGTCAATTCTTACAATGAATTACAGGATTAGTGAAGAC
>CAJPVJ010000723.1:2525-21059 GCA_905397405.1 Oppiella nova
AAAATAATTTTGAATTGCTGACTCTAGAACTTTTTGAATTGAGATATTTATAAGCTAAATGTTTTTATGTATATCTCATAATATTTTATTTATATATAGTACCTAAACTAGTTCACTTTAATTGTGTACTTTACTCACTACTGCATTTATAAAATAATATTAAACTTCAATTTTAATATATGCAATAAATTAAAACTATTGTCATATAAAAAAAATAATATTAAATAATTTTAAAATTTAATAATTTTTTGTGTCAAGTTTTAATATAATAAAAACAATAGCTGTCATTTAAATAGATAATTAAATATTATTTTTATCCATCAGCATTATTTAAATAGTAAACTTATTTTTATTATGTATTAATAATCATTATTTCTAATTTCTAATATAAGTTGATGTAAACGCAAAAGTAATTTATCATACTTAATTATTTTATTCATATAGACTGACTCGTGAACATAATTAATTATCATACATATGTAAATTACTTGTTCAACATTGAAACATAATTATTTAATAGCAATTGAAAACATTTGTGACATTGTAACATGATTATATTCATTGTACAATTGATGTTTATAATACAATTATCTGACTATGTATTCAATGAGCCACGCAAAACATATAAATTGCTTAATAGCTATATGAGCTTTGCACATTATAAACCGGTTATATTCAAATTAAAGGTACATGTTAAATGTAAATTTATTTATTGTCAATCAAATTATTACAAATCAATATTTTTAAAGCAATCAATTTATTGATTCTTTGTTTTGTTTTTAAAGGTTTTAAATCTAATCTCGAGAATAGCCGCCGGGAAAGTTGGATTTTATTGCTGGAAACTTTATAATTAATAGGTTTCGTGGATATGAAGTATGTAGATGATTTATATTTTGGTAAAACCAATTATTTAGCAGCATGTTTTTTCAATTGTCCAGATTGATCGTATTATTATTTATTAAAACGAATGAGCTCAGCTAACATTTATAACTACGTAAACATACCTATCATTTAGTGCCGGTCACCGTGTTTGCCTGGGTAAGAAAATGGTGTTTATGATTATGACGTTTACCTTGTTAAATATAATATTTAAATACAAAGGCCGGTGCGTTATGTGCGGCACCATTGTTTTGCATTTACCACAACGAATTTTGTTGTATTGTAGTGTCCTAGGCTCTCGACTAGTATCAAATAAGCTTAGCGTTATAGTTAAAAAGGGTTCAAAAACTGATTTCCAACTAAAATTTATACTAAAGAATAATCAGTATATTACAAATAACGCTATGACTTATTCTTACCAAAAAAAATTAATATTTAATTATTTTGTATGATTAGACATAGAGTTTTTGGTTTTTGTTTTTTAATTTATATGTTTTCATATTGACGTAAAATATGTTCACTTATTCATGTAAAAACTCTGATTATTGTAATCACAAAATCTTATTCATACAAAATGTATATTAAAAGGTCATTATTTGCATGGTCATTCATTATATTTTATATGAAAGGGTCAGAAAAAGAATGAGTATTATTTGTGAATGGTCAATTTCAGGGTTTTCTTTCTCAAAATCTTAGCGCTAGATCCTAGTCTCTACTCTCGGCTCGAGTTATATCTTGGTAATAGTACGTTGGAAATATTTATTTTAAAAATGTAGAAACACAAATTGAGTTAATTCGTAAAATAATGATAACCTTTTTTAATATTAATTGTTATTGTCATATTATGAGAGCATACCAAAAAGGTTTTTCCAACGGTAACATGAATAAACTTTTTAGTATGAGGGGTAAACTAAATTTGTAAAAGGTATTGTAAACATTCATTTAATACAGTTCTTACAGTTGTTAGACTTAAATAAATTTAGTGAAAATATAGTCATGAAAATCACAAGACAAACGCAATGGTTATATATTTATTATTATTTTAATTGTTTTTAGTCAGAAATCAACAGACCAACCTAGCTTCAATTTATTTATTACGGACCAAGTGACCCAACTTATTTGCCCGAGCATGTATTTTTGTCGTTTTTAAATAGCAACTACAATTACTGTATAATTACATTACAATATAATTACTGTTCATAAATTTACTGTATATTGTGTCAAAATAATTTATGTATTTATGTTTTATTTATATTTAAGCTATAATAAAGATAACTGGATAAGAAATATCTATTATTTATTAGACTGTTAATTCAATAAATGATATATTGTTTTATGATTATTATAAATACTAAACGATCCAACTTCTAATATTGAGTAGATATTTTTATAGCATTAATTTTCTTTATAATTGAGACTTGTATACTATTTCAACATAAATATTAACGTTATGTGCATAGATTATAACCAGGCAGAGTTTAGAGATTTAAATACAAATTTATAAATGTGCTATTTCCATAAGTTACATATTATATTAATAAAATATTGTATAGGTCATTCACAGATAGTCCTTCGCACTGGACAGTTAGGGTTATATATTAAAAAAGTATTGTAATAAATGTGAAACATAATAAATATTATATGAAATAACATATGAATAAGTTTAATTTTATTGACGAGGGTCTTTCTGCGAGTGATTCATACATATTATGATATATAAATATAAAAAGATATTTCATGTGGTTCCTAAGCCCATGATCTATGCACACTATAATGTTATACATTAAAGTTTTATAGTTTTATAGTTACTTAAAATGAATTTATTTTATAAAAATAAAATTGCAACCATACATAATTTTATACGAAATAGACCATGAAATATTACTGTTATAATGTTAAACTGTAATGAACTCCATAAACAGGGTGATCTCAATAGAAAGTTCAGTGGACTCTTTCGTATAAAACATACCGATATAAATTCATAAGGATTTTGAAGTAACATAAAATAATTTATGTGAAATGTTTTCAATTAAATCTAAGGTTTGAAAATTAAATATTTTTATTTTATGTTATTGGCTTAAAAAATTTATTTCCAGATTTTAGAGGATTTAAATCATATCCTTTTGTTACTTTATAGAATAAACAATTAGTGTATCACGGTCGTTGATTCAGGTGTGATAATGTACACAAGTGTGCATGTTTAACAAATGTATTATAAAATAATAAGTATATTGTGTTTAATGATAATTTAATAGTAAAGGTATAAATATGTATTTATTAAGTTTTGATAATAGAATTACAGATTAAGCCCTAAATTAATTATAGAATATTTTTACTAAATGGCTTCATATGTCTAATAAATTAATGAAAAAGATTTAACAACTATTTAGTAAATAGTATAATGCAACATATGTACTGGGAAATTTAGGAGCAACAAGTGTACTGTAGTGTAAGATAAAATTAAGATAAAATGTCCCTAGTGGTGTAAACATATGATAGATTCTCATACAATAATTTTGAACAATTGATCTTTGATACCTATATAAAGTAAGCTGAAATATTACATTTAGCAGTTTATAAATTATTTTGTCTAAAATTAATTTATATATACAATGAATCTTAATTGTATTTTCTGTGTATTTTTCTGTTTGTCATTTACGTTTGGTTAGTAAAATTAAAAATGAAATTATTCTATATCTTAATGAAATGTAACCTTTATAATATTATATATATTTAACTCAATAGTGGTCATCGACTGCAGGCATGAATGTGTTGGTCGTAAGGGAAAGGACACCCTGTACTGTGTTTGCAACGCTACCTATTGCGATGACCTAGATCCTATTACCAAACAACCCGCTGGTAATATTCTGTCCTACCAGACAAGTCAAAGTGGGGACAGATTCAAAGAATCGCAATTAAAGTTTACTAAACAAAATGACCATGATAACGCTGATCGGGTGGTACTGACCCTGGACAAAAGTAAAAAGTTCCAGAAGATTTTTGGTATAGGCGCCGCGTTTACCGATTCGGCCGCTATTAATATTGGTAGTTTGCCCAAGGACATGTCCGATAGAGTTATCAAGGACTATTTCTCGGCATCTGGTATTGGGTTCAGTATGGCTCGTATACCAATAGCCGGGTGCGATTTTTCAACTCATGTGTACACATACGATGATATAAAAGATGACTATTCCCTTGAACATTTTACTTTGCCAGATGAGGACATTAAATACAAGGTAGTTTTAAAGAATTTTTAAAGTTTTTATTAGATAATTATAATGCCTAAATCTTAGGGGACTTGGACAATATTTATTAATATAATTTTATTGTTTTATGACAAATAGATTCCCCAAATTAAACTAGCTAAAGAGGTAGCTCAACACGGACTTAAACTTTACGGCAGTCCCTGGAATACACCGAAATGGCTCAACGATAAAGAACTATTGAAAACTCAGCCTGATAAACAATATGAAACATGGGCTAATTATTTTGTCAAGTAAATATAATATTTAAATTGATTGTGTTTAAATATTGAATTTTACATTCATAGATTTCTTGACGGGTACAAAAAACAAGGTGTAGAGTTATGGGGTTTAACCATGCAAAATGAACCTATGTCATTTAGTTCAATGCAGTTTTTAAACGCATCTATTGAGCGCGACTTTATTAAAAAGCACCTTGGACCCGCATTGACAAAGGCTGGCTATACAAAGGATAAAATGAACTTGATGGTCTACGATGATGGCAGTGATAAGAATCCAATGATCGAGTACGTGGACACGTGTCTCAGTGACAAGGATGCTGCTAAATATATCACGGGTACGTTTGGAGCTTAAATAAATAAATTTTCCTAAATTAAATCACCTGTATATTTTATATAGGCATCGCATTCCATTGTTATCTGTCTAACAGGTATCCCGGTATCGATGCATTGCACGAGAAATACCCTGATGCATTTACACTAATGTCTGAATGTTGTCAAAACTTTCGCAAAAATACCGAACCCTTCACACCGGCTACTCTGGGCGAGTGGGGACAGGCAACTAATTATGCCAATCAAATTGTAGATGTAAGTGCTCAGTATATAAATTGAAAATATAAATGATCTAGGAATATATAATTTTACATTTTTATCATTAGACTTTTCATCACTGGGTGAGTGGTTGGGTGGAATGGAATTTGGCCCTGGACACATTTGGTCACCCTAACAAGGATTTGAAAATGGCTGACGCACCCTTGCTCATTGATGCTAAAAACAAGGAATATTTCAAAAATCCCAACTTTTATGCCATTGGGCATTTCAGCAAGTTTGTTGCGCCCGACTCGCATAGGGTTGAGTTGACAGCCAGTAAAACCCCGGGAGGTTTTAAGTTTGTTGCCTTTGAAAGGCCAGATAATTCAGTAGTTATTGCCTTGGTCAATAGTGGTGCCAACCCGGTTGATATAACTATCAATGATCCAGCTCATGGCAAAGTCGACGCACATGTTCCCGGGCAGTCTATTCAGTCATATATTTACTGGAATTAAATGTAATGTCTATGAAATAAATATAAATTGAAACAGAAAATCGTGTATTATTTTGCAATTTATACGAATTATTGGTCCAGGTATTTTTATAAAAAATAAAAACTATACTTTATTTAATGTGTTAATTGAGGGAAAGTTTTGTGAACTTTTATTTTATATTTTTTGTTTGAGAAAATTACGTAATAGAGATATATGAAGTAAAAATACATTTATGATAAGCATATAAATAAATGAATTATACATTAAAAATATAATTATATACAGTATTTAAGTACATGTTAAAATTAATTAGTGTTTGTATTATTTTATGGTTGAATTTTATTTGTGTAAATAATATAAATTCATACTTTTATTTATTTATATTTATTATATTTCCAATAGTTTAAAGCGAAATAAAAATATTTGAAATTTAAATAAAAAATAATTTATAAGATAAAACATTTCATAAGTAATCCAATCAGAGTTGCACAAGTGACAAAAGTAAACATGTACACTGAAATACACTGAACACTAAAATTCACTTTTAGATAGTTATCTTTTTTGTCAAATTTAAAATGTGTTTTTTAAATTTTCTTATTTTAAATCTTTTGCAATACCTTTGGCAACATTATATAGAAAATGTAATATAGATATCTTATCAAGGTATTAAGTGTTTTTCTGAGAATTCTGTTTAAAAACTCAATAAATATGTACCGAATACCAAGAGAGGGCGAGTATTATAAAAATATATAAGGCGGCGTGCACAAAGTACATACGCACTGGTAGGGGGAGGGGAGGGGTCATGCCAAAGCGTATGTCACCATGTTAAATTCCTATGTACGATGGGCGTGTAGGGGGGAGGGGGGATCAATTTTTGAACAAAATTTTGCGTACGTACTTTGTGCACGCCGCCTAACTATAATAAATACAATAAATTGCCCAAATCTGAGGATTGAATTATCTTTAAATATTTAAACAATAAACAGAATAATTATATTTTATTAAATTCTATTATATTTATATGATATATGATTAAGTATTTGAGTGCATTCATATGTATTCACTATAATTAAATACCAAAATATATTTATATCTTGTTTGTTAAATTACATTTTTTGGAATTTTAAAAACTATTGTATTTTTATTAAATAAATTTTTAAAAAGCTTTCAATTTTCCCAGCTCAATAGCTGTACACACCGGACAGGGGGTTGTCTTCAAGGATACTAATCTTGATGGACTCCGGTACTAAAAATTTGTTGTTAATTAGACAACAGATAATTAGTTTATTTTTAGTTTATTATAATAAGCATGTATATTTCTCATATTAAGTTTTACTTTCAGAACACTATTTATATCCTTGTATTTATCTGATAATTAAAAAAATATTTGAGAACGTTTAGCCAGGTGGGACTGTTGATAAGTGCATGTATACCTTATCTATTATAAAGTAAAGATTTATGCAGTAGTATTTATTATTTAATGGTAGAGTGTTTTTATAAACTAGTTCACATTAAAGTATATTGTATTATAGTGTACTTATTGTACGTATATTATTTCCATTGAAATTGATAAAACTTGGATATATAAGTTGCAAGTTATTTACCTTTGAGCAAGTTAGGAAAGTAATTCAGTTTGATTTATTTTAAGATGAATCTTTATTGTATTTTCCATACATTTATTGTATTTTCAGTTACTTTTGGTAATTAAAATTTATGTTTTATTATTTTAAGCTTTACGTTAATATTATGCAAATTTTGTTAATTATTATATATAGCGGTAATATTTATTGTATTTTCCATACATTTATTGTATTTTCAGTTACTTTTGGTAATTAAAATTTATGTTTTATTATTTTAAGCTTTACGTTAATATTATGCAAATTTTGTTAATTATTATATATAGCGGTAATTGAATGCAGACACGAATGCGCCGGTCGTAAGGGAAAGGAAAGCGTATACTGCGCTTGCAATGCTACCTATTGCGATGACCTAGATCCTATTACCAAACAACCCGTTGGATATTATATATAGCGGTAATTGAATGCAGACACGAATGCGCCGGTCGTAAGGGAAAGGACAGCGTATACTGCGCTTGCAATGCTACCTATTGCGATGACCTAGATCCTATTACCAAACAACCCGTTGGTAATATTCTATCCTACCAGACCAGTCAAAGTGGGGACCGATTCAAAGAATCTCAGTTAAAATTTACCAAACAAAGTGACCATGATAATGATGATCGTATCATACTGACCCTGGACAAAAGCAAAAAGTTCCAAAAGATATTTGGTATAGGTGCCGCGTTTACCGATGCAGCCGCTATTAATATTGGTAGTTTGCCCAAGGACATGTCCGATAGGGTTATCAAGGATTATTTCTCAGCATCTGGTATTGGGTTCAGTATGGCTCGTATACCTATAGGCGGTACCGATTACTCAACACATTTATATACATACGATGATACAAAGGATGATTATTCACTTGAACATTTTACTATGCCGGATGAGGATATTAAATACAAGGTACCTTTTAACAATTGTTTACCTGTAATGAAATAATTCATATGACTAAATCCTAGATGACAATAAATAATATTTATTAATATAATTTTATTGTTTTATGACATAGATTCCGCAAATTAAACTAGCTAAAGAGGTGACTCAACACGGCCTTAAACTCATGGGGACACCCTGGAATACACCGAAATGGCTCAATGACAAACAGTTATTAAAAACTCAGCCTGAAAAACAATATGAAACATGGGCTAATTATTTTGTCAAGTAAATATAATATTTAACTTGAGTATGTTTAAATATAGAATTTAACATTCTTAGATTCCTTGACGGATACAAAAAGAATGGTGTAGAGATATGGGGGTTAACCATGCAAAATGAACCTATGTCATTTAGTTCAATGCAGTTTTTAAACGCATCTATTGAACGCGACTTTGTGAAAAAGCACCTTGGTCCCGCATTGACTAAGGCTGGCTATACGAAGGATAAAATGAACTTGATGGTCTACGATGATGGCAGTGCTCAAAATCCAATGATCGAATACGTGGACACGTGTCTCAGTGACAAGGATACTGCTAAATATATTACAGGTACGTTTGGAGCTGATAAACAAACTTTAAATAAACAAATTTTCCTAAATTAAATCACCTTTATATTTTATATAGGCATCGCATTCCATTGTTATCTGCCCAATAGGTATGCCAGTGTCGATGCATTGCACGAAAAGTACCCTGATACATTTACAATGATGACTGAATGTAATCAAAACTCTCGCCACAATACCGACCCCTTCACACCGGCCACTCTGGGCGACTGGGGACAGGCTACTGATTATGCCAATCAGATCGTAGATGTAAGTGCTCAGTATATAAGTTAAAAATATAAATGATCAAGGAATAAGCAATTTTACATTTATTATCGTTAGACTTTTCATCACTGGGTAAGTGGTTGGGTGGCATGGAATTTAGCCCTGGACACATTTGGTCACCCTAACAAGGATTTGAAAATGTCTGACCCACCCCTGGTCATTGATGCTAAAAACAAGGAATATTTCAAAAATCCCAACTTTTATGCCATTGGTCATTTCAGCAAGTTTGTAGCACCCGACTCAGTTAAGGTTGAGCTGACAGCCAGTAAAACTCCGGGAAGTTTCAGGTTTATTGCTTTTGAAAGGCCTGATAATTCAATGGTTATTGCCTTGGTCAATAGTGGTGCCGTCCCTCATGATGTAACCATCAATGATCCAGCTCATGGCAAAGTTGACGTGCATGTTCCCGGGCAGTCAATTCAGTCATATATTTATTGGAATTAAATGTAATGTCTATGAAATAAATATAAATTAAAACAGAAAATTGTGTATTATTTTTGCAATTTATACAAATTATCGAGCCAGATATTTTTAAAATAAAATAAAAACTATTACTTTATTCCCGGATTCTCCCAAAACGCTTACGGCCTAAAAGGCCCAAATTTTTAAAATTCAAAATTACTTATTAATTAAAAGTCATAAATTGGTCAAATAAGTTTAATTAAGTTATGCGCATATTATACAGATATTAAACGCATCTAATGAACGAGAGTTTGTGAAAAAGCACCTTGGTCCCGCGTTGACAAAAGCTGGTTATACTAAAGACAATTTTAACTTGATGGTCTACGATGGTGGCAGCACTGGTAACCCTATGATTCAATACGTGGACAAGAATGCTGCGAAATATGTGAATGGTTACTCACTTTTTAATCCATATTGTACTCATAGACAACATTTATTTATCACTACTGGACATAAAAATTGCAATAAAATATAATGGTAAAAATTATAACTTATATCAGTAATAAAAATAAATCTGAAAAACCTTTGACATATTAAAGCCCAGTTATCATACTGTAAACCACAACAAAAATTATATCATTTGAATTGATTGTCTATAAAAAATGACAGATAAACAAGAGGTAGTCCTAAACCCCTTTTGCGATTAATAGGAGAATGCATTATAAAAATCTATGCGTTTTAGTGTTTTACCAAAACGCGTGACAAAACTAGCGTTCGCAGGACCTCATGGATAGCCAGGAGTCTCAAGGAAAGGGTTTTTCCTTGATATGAGGAACATTACTATAAATAAATACAAACATCCTTGATTAATCGTAAAAACTCATTTAACTTGCACTCTCAATTTTACAAATGATTTTACTCTGTTCAATCGATTAATTCTGAGTTAGACAACTTAAATTATATGTCCCAATTACTAGATAAAGTGCTATATTTACAAACATAATCAATAATATGTCTTCTGATCATTGGTTACTAGTCAATGTCTAGTAACCATTCAGAGATGAGCATCATTCACTCAAGTTGTTAAAAAATAGTTCATTAAAAAATTAACAGGGAGGGAGGGCGCATATAAAATTAATATTCATATTGCAGTGTGACAGGCTGGTGTGCCGGTGTGTAGTTATCGATATATCGAATTGGGATATTGAAAGGAAACAAATTTATTTTATGATATTCTGGTAAATCTCAATGAGCTGACTCTAACTATACCAGAAAAATAGTTCTATGACAAATGGTTTGACGGCAGTGACCACTTTTATTATTAAGTTTTTACATCTTATGTGATATATCAATTTTATAGAAAAATTTACACAGAATACGATGATATTAATTAAATTAATAAATAACGTCATTTTTATTCAAAAATGGTCAGATTATTGCTTTGAAATCTTTAAAATCACGTTATATTTATTAAATTTTAAGATTTAAAAATTGTTACTTATATATTCGAGTTCCTTGTTAAATTTCCTATAAAATTGATATATCATATGTTTATATTTATTATGTTGAAATTAACGATAAAAGTGATCTTGCGGGTATATAATGTTATATTTTCTAAGTTGACAATTAGATTTATACAATTTAATATGTAAGTACACTTTATTGGATATCTGAAAATATCATTTATGTTGTCCTGGTTCCTCAGGTTCTGTCTGAGTGGTAAGTTTTATCGTTTTATTTTATTATAATAAATATAAACATAAGATTTATCAATTTTGTAGGGAATTTAACAAGAAACTCGAATATATAAGTAACAATTATTAAATCTTAAAATTTAATAAATATAACGTGATAAATAATGAACAGTGGAAGTCCTTTATTTTTAAAAATTTAAAATGCCTTATTTTAGAAAATAATTGCATCATAAACTACTATACAAACTGTATTTAACATTATAATCATAATAAAATACATTATCATTTAACTAAATTACATTTAAGTGCAACAAACTTATAAGAAAGTATGTAAAAAAGACTAACCAAAAAACTAATCAAAAATTTCTGCTGTGAGTAACATTAACAGGAAAAAATTTTCAAAAAATTGTAATTCAATTCCTTTATAAAATATGTTGTCCACTATTTGTCCTCTATTTATTCAATTATTTTATCAAAATGTCCACTAATTACAAAACTTGAGTTGGTCACACCGTTCAAACCTCTGCAAAAAATAATAAAATTTTTATTTAATGTTATTTTTTGAAAAGAGTTTACTTTTAAAATAATTTTGTTAGCTATAAAATTTTAAACTCTACTGTATTAATAAAATTAACAAATTTAATAAAAAGGAGTTTTATTTGCGATTCCTGAGAAGTCTGGGTACCCAGAGAGATGGGGTCCCAACAATTTAATAAATTAATTTTTAAACTGGAGTGAACTTAGTATTGTATTAAATTCAGAGGTACAATTAAAATTATACATAACTTTAATTATATCCACTCCACTGGCGCCCAATAACTACTGGTAGATGGCATGAGGACAGTCTCCGACTCATACCTCATGTCATCTGAGGAAGAGTTGTCGAACCCACGAAGACATGAAGACAATGGAGTCGACCGACGAAGTGATGGCACTAAGAGAGAGAGAGAGAGAGAGAGAGAGAGGACTCAGATGTCAGGGAGGACATCTCCGAGGGTGAGAGCGAGTGACCGCTTTCTCAACGGTCAGTGTTTGGATGAGAAGTGAAGACTCCAATGACACGAACGAAGAACTTGGAGGAAGGCTGGAGAAGAAGGACACCGTTCACTCTGTTAGACCGGAAGACAAGACCTGACTGGAAGGCAATACCTGAAAGATCTGTCCGGACCGGATGGGCATTAGTTACCCGAAGTCCTGTCCGGCCCGAAAGGCATTACCGAAGACCTTTCGCGACGGATGACTGACCCGAAGACCTGTCCAAATGGTGCTCTCAGAGGTTATGGGGAAAAGTGGTCCGCTGGTGGATAGACCCGCCACTTAGCACTTCGATGTAAGCCAACAATTTATTTACTTCGTGTCTTAGAAGGGAGTGTTTTTTGAGACTTTTAAGTCGAGAGACCGACTTAAGTCTGGGGGAATGATGGAGTGAACTTAGTATTGAATTTATGTTACCATTGTTTTATTCTAAGTTTCACTCATTTGTTTGACTTTTACTGTATTTACTGTATTTTACTTAGACTTGATTTGTATGTATATTTTTATGATTGTATGGAAAACTACTAATGTTTTATATCTAAGGTTTAGAATTGTTTTATAAGTTATTTTTTGAATGTAAACCTAAATACATTGTAACTGAAACCTAATACACTGTATAAAAGAGACTGCATTTTGTATGCTTTAAGGGAGTCTTAGTCTCTTCGGAGAACCGACTCATATGTTGTTATAATTAAAGTTATGTTTATTGTTATTTAAAACTGTAGTTCCCTTCAGACTTAGTAGTGTTCAGTCGACTCCTACATGTGTGTGGTTTGAGTGGTTCAGAGGTAGGCCTTCGTGAGCACCGCCACCAACTGATACCATCATCCACTCCACTGGCGGCCACTCTACTAGGTCAATTTTATTAGTTCTAAATTTTTAAAAAATACATGTAGTTTATCCCTATATCAGCTAAATTATCAATATCCATTTGACAAAAAAGCAATCTGCATGTATAGTACCTTTAATCTTAAGATTATGGGTTTATTGTGTAGAGAGCTTATGTAGCTGTTAAGCAATGTATACGTTTTGCGTGGCTCATTAAATACATAGTCTGATATTTGTATTATAAATATCAATAACACAATGTATATAACAAGGTTAGTGGTGATCATGATCCTGACATAAATCTCACGTTCACCACCTAAAAATGCCATGAATGCCAACATAGCTATTATAGAGTCGTACACAACCAAAAAATAACTAAAAAATACCCAAAAACTTGTACCAATAAAATCGACTGTACCCGCTAATCTCGGCATATATTGTATCAATATCAGGTACAATTTTCAATAATAAAAACGCGTTCATAACCAAGCCTTTATATTTTGAAATATTTTCTATTTTTGCATTAATTGCCTTAAGCTTGGAGTCCAAGGAATACGTAATGATATAGTAATATATGGTCTGGTAATTAATTATACTGTACCCATAGTGTACCCAGATTCCCCAAATTAACGAGTTTGGCAACCCAATGAACAGCCATTGTTTCAAGGTAACTTTAGACCAGTGAACGTCAAGTGGGGGAAGCAATGTGTATTCATTGGGGTCGTTCAGATCAGTACGTAGGGAGAGAGGAAGGTGTGGGTGAATGAGTCATTCAGAATGCTCAAGTTGTAATTTGGAAGTCATAATATTACAGGCGATTCTGAAGTATTACGGCTGTATATAAATGGCCCCCTAATGTAAAATGAAACTAAACAATGACTTGTAGATCGTCCAGGTTTGCCTTAAAAAAGTAGCCATAATTAAATGTTGGGAATTTAAGGATTTTCTTATTAAATATGAAAGTACTTTCAAATAGGAGTCAAAATATCTTATTTATGTATTGTCCTGTGACTTAGGGTTCGGCCGCAGTGACCACTTTTAACGTGAATAACTTTTTAACTATTGAAGTTACAAAAATAATTTTTACCTATTTATATATCATTTAATAAGCTAATTTTATTTTGTTAATTTCACCAAATTATATTGACAATTTGTAATCCCTTGACATGGTGTTTCATAAGCCATAAGAATATTTAAATGAATAAAACCTTTACTGGTAGAATTTTAGTCAATTTGATAGAAATAAGTAATTAAAACTGTTTATTATTAAGGTTTATAAAATTGGTGTAATCAATTGAAAATATATACATGCATTCAATAAATTTATAATCTATGCAAAATAATAATTGTATTATTTCCAAAATATGTGTTAAGGTAAGCATTATTTTTAGGATTACAAATAAAGCTTTAAATAATTTAAGTAAATTCTTGTGGAGGACGTTACATTGTCCTCCACAACTCCTCTGGAGGACTGTTCCCTTTAAGGTTGATTTGAGGAGAATCCTCCAGAGTGGAGGAGGTTTGGCAACGCTAAGTGACCTAGATTCAAATGATTTATTTTTATAAATCTAAAGTCTAAAACCATCTTGTTTATAAAATTATTCTCTGTTAAAAGTTTATGTAACTTTTGATTTATAGTAAAATGTCAATTAAATAAAGAATATAAAAGTAATTAAAATAATGATGTTTATTACCAAAGATATTTTGTAAAGTTATATAAGATCAATTTCGGCAAACCTTACCAAGGCATATTGGATAAAACACTTTTCGTTAAGAAACCCGACTTGGATAACAATTACCTATTATGCTAAAAAAGTAGAATGATGTTTATATTATTAGTATATTTCGGACACACTATATGAAAATCAATGGTAAGTTATTTCCCCGCCCGCTACAAAGTAATTTAATTATATATTTTATATTCCATTTATTTTATTTTTGTTCATTCACAATCTTTATATAATTTAAAACAACTTATATATATTTACGCCCCTCGCAGTAACTATCTACCGTGCGGGAAATGGATTATCTCTTGAATGGATAATCCAGTACTTAATCTATATTTATGGTTTTATACGGGGTATAGTATATTTTTAAAAGCCGATAAGGTGGAACTATAAAACCTTGAAAAGTGATTAAGGATTGGATAATCCGTTCAAGAAATAATCCATTTCCCGCACGGTCAATAGTTACTGCAAGGGGTATATATATATAAATATGTTAATCTATCAATTTAAAAATATTACTCTAATAGATAAATCGTAGTTAGTTTATTTACCGGTGTTTTGACCAGATGACAATTGACCTATTTGAAAACAAATGCCGAAAATTGTCGTTATAGGATTCTGGCAATAAGATAAAGACGAATTAATCCCTTCGCATAAATCTTTTAGTCGACCAGTAAACATTGGGCTTAGTGTTTGGTTTTCACACAAATCACGAAATGTCTGGCTGGTGGGGACGGCAGCGGTGGACGTAACAGTTGTGCAAACGCACGATATACTCATATCACATATATCAAGAGAACCGGCGACTGACGTTAAGTTACACGACGCCTTTGATCTTGGCCTATCATCTAGGGATATTAACAAATTTATAATAATTTGTATCTATAACATGAGACCTCAAAAGTGTATGTTTTCCCTTAAAAATACAAATTCTATACTTTTTCTCAGTAGAACACATATTGTGGTAATTGTAAATTATGCAAGGATATTTAGTATTTACCCAAACTTTTATATATTACCATATCAAAAGTTTGAACAATCTCATCAATTAGTCTTGTTAATCTAGTTATAATCACTCGATGACATACACATTATACGTATGAAGGTGTCGTTAAAATTACGGAATATTATTATAAATTCATAGGAAAAAGTACTGAAATTGTGCGTCCATAGGAATAATGTTATTTCATAAATAAAATGTGTACGATAACAGTTATTCCAACTGGATTAACAAGACTAGTTGATGAGATTTGTCAAATTTGTTTAAATTAAACGATCGATATAATCAGTTTGGGTTAATACAGATTATCATTGTACAATTTACTTTCACCTCACTATGTATCTAATTCGTAAATGATTTATTAACCAAATGAGTACATGCTATGTGACAATGAAATTTAGAAATCATCAAGATACTCGTCAATTGTTATTGGATTTGGACGCAGAGATTGTGCCACAAAATGATTCGCCAATCGCTTCCCAATTGTATTATAGATCCACTCATCACAAGAAAAGTAAAAATATTTTGTATAAATANTATATATATATATATATAGGTGTAAGATTAATGTTTAGGGTTTTTATATTGTTAATTAATGGCATTATTATTATTATTATTAGCTAACATAATATAAAAAGGACCAAACTCTAATCTTATAAATATGGCTACTCGTACTATAAATCAGACATCGTTTATAAAAAAAATTACACCAAAATAATAGTACATGGTAATCTTAATATAGATTTTACACATAAAACATACCGTTAAACTTTTTAACTTGCTTTTTTAGCTTATTGTCTGAAATGTAAATACAATTAATAATAATTATTTATACAAAATATTTTTACTTTTCTTGTGATGAGTGGATCTATAATACAATTGGGAAGCGATTGGCGAATCATTTTGTGGCACAATCTCTGCGTCCAAATCCAATAACAATTGACGAGTATCTTGATGATTTCTATCAAATATTTCATTGGATTCTTGAATCCAGTCCTTTTCAAATAATAGCACGTTTTCTGTAATAAAATATATTAGTAATTAATATGTGTAATATAAATACTAGAAAGCATTGATTAGATTAAGTGTACAGGTCGCAAAGTAAAATAAATAACAGTTTTCAGCATAAAATGAAACAATTATAATATTTAATACAGTTAATGTCATTTGTAGATATACTTGCCTAAACATAATAAAACAATTAATATGATCCCGAATCCCATTACTAATAAAATCAAATAGTTGTTAATATTTTATTTGTTTAGCAAAAGTAAGCCTTTAAATATATTGGGAAATTAACTCAAAATTTAGGTATAAAATTAATATTTTCCTACAGGTTACAGGAACTGCTTACAAATTATAACAACTAGTTTACAGTTTAATGAAAACATATTTTAATTTAAAATACCATGTTTTAGGTTAACAAACTATTTATTATTGAGATTAAATGGTTTAGTACTATTTATATTACTGTACATTTAATGATTTGTCAAACAGTTTATTAACAGGATATGTTAATTATGGTCCGAATAAGATATTTATTAAAATGACCAATGCAATCACAAACCAATGTGTTGTTAATAAAAAATATTAAAATTTTTTTAATCAAATTATTTATTAAAGTATTCATGAATTAAAGAATAGTTTGAGAATCGGGTCAATGATTAGCCGACTGTCGGGTCTTGTCATTGGTTTCTATTGTCTCGACTTATTTCCCATCAATTCCTATGAATTCTTTCAACTCATCTATATTTCGGGTTTCAATTATTTCTTTATTATTAGTTTATTTTTATTTATTTATAAATATTTTTACAGAATTAGCATAATACAATTTTTTAAATTTATTAAAATATAATATTAATATTCAGCATTTTTACCCACATTTACGCAGTCCCGTCCCAGCTTGTCTCATGAGCTAGTCCCGTAAATCCAGTTATAAACATATTGACATAATGATTTTACACATAAAAATAACATTTATAAGGATTTTTATATAATACATGAATATATTTAATACTTTTATATATGAATTTATACGCAAATATTATCCGTAAACCTAACGACATATTGTTTGTAATTTGACGGTCCATTGCCGTTAAAGTGTTCATGAAGTGCCGTTCATAGAAATAATGTTATTTTTATTTTTAAAATCAGTATGTCAATATGTTTAGAACTGGATTTACGGGACTAGCTCATGATTTTCTGCCTGTTTGATCAATTCAACTTGTCGATATGGGCATATAGTTTGTTTTAATACCGATTATAATTTCACAATTTACTGACAGATCACGATGTTTCAAAGTGTTATAGTTTTTGTGACTACAGAATAAACATTTTAATATTTACTATATAATAAATCTTTTACTATGACTAGCAAATTGAGCCCTGCTTACTGTTTGCCTAAGGAATTATGTATACCCGATGCCCACTGCCACCTATACCGGATCGGCCTATCCCTACACAAACCCTATGCCGCGTGTAATATGAGTTTGTTTTATAACCCGATTCTCGTATTCTTATGGTTGATAGCAATGGCCGTAAGAAATGTATTCCTATTCATATACCGTAAGGAAAATTACTTCGTATCGGTCGACATGCGGCTATACTGGGGTGACATCGAGTATTTCATGGGCACCGGTACCCTAGCCAACAGTATATTTTTTGTAGGCAGCATTTTGTGTATCACGTGTCAACTCTCCAATTACTCCAACTATAACAATGGTATATTATACCTTGAGATTTAGGAATATTTCAAATGCTAGCAGGGCTAATTACCCCCTTGTCACTTGGAGTTAATGATATGGACCTTGTGTTAAAATTGTGGTATATTTCTATTTAATCTTTAATCTTACCAAAATATTTTTACTAATTCCAGTAAATGTAATTGCTCATT
Source organism: Oppiella nova (assembly GCA_905397405.1). Classification (NCBI taxonomy): domain Eukaryota; kingdom Metazoa; phylum Arthropoda; class Arachnida; order Sarcoptiformes; family Oppiidae; genus Oppiella; species Oppiella nova. Next base: position 20,871 of record CAJPVJ010000723.1, read on the forward strand.
TTCAAATATCCGCTAGATCAGTCACAGACAAGGGGGAAAGGAATGTGTATTGAGCTGGGTGATTCAGATTAGTACGTAGGGAGAGAGGAAGGTGTGGGTGAATGAGTCATTCAGAATGCTCAAGTTGTAATTTGGAAGTCATAATATTACAGGCGATTCTGAAGTATTACGGTTGTATATAAATGGCCC
>CAJPVJ010000724.1:0-21043 GCA_905397405.1 Oppiella nova
CACAAATATGAAAACATGTGTTGAAGTAGTGGTTCACATGAGACACATACACACGAAGAAGTTATGGACACCACCGATGAATTGATGACCGCAGATGAGCTCCAGAAGTACTCCAAAGAGGTGCGCACGTCTTGATACCATATTTGATGAATTATCTTATCGGTGACCACTTTTATTCCTCAGGAACTGGTCGCTCGCATGTTGTCAATGCAGTCACACGTTAGACAACTGAAGAATATATTAAACAAAAGGAGTGGTAATAGTAGTGATGATAAGTGTCGGCCAAGAAGTGAACGTGACTTTGATTTCCGTAAATACAAGACGAGACATATCGCACTGAAAGTGCTATACTTGGGCTGGGATTACATGGGATTCGCCGCTCAAGAGGACAGTCATCACACGGTAGAGGCGGCCCTATTCGAGGCGCTCACGAAGACCCGACTCATCCGCACCCGTCAGACCTCTAACTATCACCGGTGCGGACGCACTGACAAAGGAGTGTCCGCTTTCTCGCAGATTATATCACTCGACGTGAGAACTAATCTAAAGAGTGGTAAAGATTCTTATCACTCATTTAACGCTTTAATTTATTACCGCAAAAATGCTTTACTTTATAATCGCTTCAGTTATATATTTACGACATTTGTTTTGATAGTAATTCAAAATAAGTGTTTTTGATTTTTTGTTAAGTATTTTATAACTAATTGGATAAATATTTGCTGTGTTTTTTGAATACAGATTTGAGGCATCGATACAGAGTTTTACGTTGACTTCGCACTCAATCAATACGTCCGCACCACTACTGGTCGGGTCGGTCACCGATGACCAGGTATTTAGAGTTTAATGGATTAATAAAATCTATTATTTTTTGTTTGCTAATCCATTGCTAACTCTGTGTGTATTATCTCGACCATAGGGTGAGAATGAGTTGATACCACCGACGAGTTTACTGGAGTTTCCACTGTTGGCTCACTATTGTAACGATATATTGAGCGCAATGAATGAAATACGGCGGACAACGCCACTGTCTATTATCGGATCCCTGGCCAACACGTTGAACGAGTCTTTCCAACGAGTCTCCACTGCGATCACCAAATATTTTAGGTATTTTGAGGTCTAAATTGTTTGTTTGAAGTTTTGAGTGAAACCGCAAAACTGATCGTTTGTATGCAAATTATATGTTAAACAAACGCTCAACTCTTTTAGACGTTATAAAAGCAAAACACAAAACCATAAGTTGAATGACTGAATGACTGACGGCAGGAATGTCTGTGTGTTTAATGACAGCAATCCGTCGTTTAATTTTTATAAACAACTGATTTATTTATGTTTTTTATTTTACTATATATTCGGCGATATATTCTGTGTTTTTGTTTTTTCTCTCCCAATTGGAGCCTTATTTTAATTATAGTTTGTGTCAACCCTTTCACTCATTTGCCAGAAGAGACGTCTCGCTCCTAATGCCTTGGATTTAATTTTTTAAAACATTTGTTGAGCGATACGTTAAGACTGTTCTGTCAGTTAATCTCTTAAATCAATTAAATGATAACTTATTGTTTCCCGTCTGGTCTGAGGTCTCAAAAGAGTTTGATATCGTTTTATGGTTTCACGACTCTCTCTCTCTCTCTCTTATCTATTAAATATATTCCTTGCGATCCCATTCCTAAATGGATTTCAATTTATTTTTTCACAATTCGTATCGTTTGCTTAGCGAAAGAAATATTGTTCCCATTCTTTACTCAAAATACTTTAAACAGACATTTAGTTTTAGATTCAATGAGAAATCATTTACTAATAGTTGTCTTTACCAGTGATTAGTTGCGAGTAATATCGTGTGTGTGTTATGTATTTCCCTCAGCAATATCTCTCTCGCAATGAATTATAGATTTTTTGTGTGCTTTTATTTTTATGTTTTAATATTTATGTTTTGAATTTTCTGTGCGTTTCTATTATTAAAGCCGTATTTCATTGACTTTCTTGTCTGAGAGGATTGTAATACACTTATAGTCTGTATATAAATAGAGAGACGGGTTCGCAGACAGGGCTAGAAAATCAATACATTTTGCAGACAATCCTCTCATACACTACTCGTTGTGTATCATCTATTTTGCTCATTCTTTCTGTGAATAATCATTTTATTTTATCACTTCCGTTCCCAACCATTGATTTTCATAATCTTTTTTATATTTCGTGAATTGAGAGAAATTCTGGTGAATTTGCAAATGACTGGTATTTCCCCGCGATATTAGTGGCAATAGTTTATATACAATTTTATGCACACTTTTTTATGTTTAATTATGTAATGTATGAATGCATACCTCAATATCGATTTTATATTAAAGTTTATTTAATAGTATGAAACGGAATCACTATTTTTAGATTCTTTCAGTCTCTCTCTCTCTCTAGAATTATAAGAATTATTTCTTTAGTTACAAGTCATTAAGCATTTAGTCTTCACTTAAATACACAGTAGTATTGAAATATTTTTTACGCAATAAAAGTGTATTTTTGTAATTAATTAGCGACTGAAATGAGAGAAACCGTTCAAATGATTTATATATTCCTAATTAACACAAGAATCTCATAAAACACTTTTTTTTGCTTAAGAAATCATTTTTTCGTTGAGCAAATACTTTTCGAGAGAAAATTCCTGAACTTATTCACAGAATTCTTATATACTTTTTGGTGTGCCTTAGGACTGAAGACACGGGTCTATCGGGCAGTGAACGCGAAGTTCTGCACCGATTCTGCAATCAATATACCGGCGAACTATTGCCACATCTGTGCAAATGCTTTCACCGCATACTACCCATGCAATCGGTGGCCAACTTGTTGGGCGTGTCGGCCATCGAGTTTATCAAAGTGAAGGACCAGTTCCCGGCCATCAACGTGGCAGCCATTGTCGAGCCCATCAACAGATTATTGCCGTCGCATAGTGTGGTGACAGGCGATGAGCGACAACAACAGCCACCCGTCAGACCATCGCATGTGTCGACAATGAGTGAGACAACAATTGGTGACAAACCGTCTGTCGAGTCGGAAGTGGCTGTCCAATGATTTTTGTGGAAATATGTATTTTTATTTATTTTTTTAAACACTTATTATTTTAGTCATACTTTTTATTTAAATACTAATATATTTATTGAGAATAATAATGAATTTATTCAATGAATTAAAAAGTGTCTCGCTAATAATTTATGAACCGAATAGCGATCTCAATATTTATGCAGTATTTTGTGAATAATTGTTTTTCTGATTGATTTGTCGCGAAGAATGTCTGGTTCTGTCAAAAGACATATTCCATACAAAACGCCAGACGTTTCACGAATACATTTCACAGTTGTTTAATCCCAGTGTAAAACGGGAAACCCTTTCACACCATACATACGAGACACACACACACACCTACTGTCTCGTGTACTCATTCTTTGCTCTCTCCACTCTCTCTCTCTCTCTCTCTCTCTCTCTCTCAGGAGTTGTGTCAACTATTATCTAAGAGGAATCGACCGTCTGTTCTGATTGCACAGTCTGTCTGTCTCTGAGTGGTAACAACTGACTGCACAGAAAGCTTCTCCGGTTTATAGATACAACACACTTGTAGTGTCTATTATATACAACAGTAGTGTATATTTATATAATAGTATTTGCATTAATTAAAAGTGCATTTCATTTCGACACAGAGTTTATGCACTGAAATACTGAGTCTATGTCTGCGATGGTTACGAATGGAGTGGAATAGGAATCGATGGATTAGTTTAGTGTCTGAAGTGGTGTCGCCCATGTAGTTGAGACACAAAAACCCGTTCAGACATCGGGAATGGCATTTAAATCAATAAATGTGGAGTTCCTATTATTTTAAGTGTAGGGTTAGGGGTCTATAGTGTATATTGCAGTGTAAATATGTGACTAATTGTGTGGTATTTCTATGCAGTCGGTACTCTATTTTAGTATACATTAAGTGGTATTTCAGTTGAAAACCGATTCAAACACAAATCCCGGTGCAAAACACAGTGTGTAATACTGACTGCGCATTTAGCACCAGTAGTAAAACTAAACTGAACAGTGTATATAGCTAATGCTAATACTATGGGGAACAGAGTTGTAGCGTATTAATACACATACGTATTCTTTAGGCACAGAATATGATTATGATTGCAGTGAATGCGAGAGAGAGAGAGAGAGAGAGAGACGACACAGAGAGAGAATGTAGAGCACAGGCAGTATTGCCACTGCAATGAGCAACCATTTGTCTGATGCAATTGGCGTACAATTGGTTTTGTGTGGCGCACAACCATCCACTCCGCAAACCCATTAACGGCTAATCACTTCCAGCGAAGAGTACGTGCAATACTTCCGTATGTATTGACATTATGTTTGCAAAACGATTGTCTCATGTCTTGAAATAAGTTGTTTTCAATTGTTTTTCGCGTAATATTTCGCGACAGAATCGCAATGTTTTTCCAAAAGCGCTAATCATATGACTGACTCATATTCCGCATGTCGTCCCATACATGCCATACCTCTCTCTCTCTCTCTCTCTCTCTCCCCACTCTCTAACTGTTCCTTATATTCCATTCGTTGCGAGCCATCGATGCCCAGAATATTCCGCATATTCTGTGAGTATTATATCTATTGATATCCAAACGTTATGTTTAAATGTCAGTCGAGAGGAAAAACAAGAAGAAAAAAGTAAAGCAAAGAGAGAGTGAAATACATGTTATGCTAAGACTGAGTCACAAATTCTGGGTTTTTCCACACAATTGTGAACTATTGTTATAATTTCTGTACTCATTTCACTTGATATAACCTTTAAGTTTATATAACGAAAAGTGTTTGTCTCGCTGTATATATTGTGGTATAAATAAATTGTTGGGTAAATTCAATGACCTGTCAGCTAACGGTTGGCTCGTCTCTGGGATCGATACCGGAAAAACTCATGACTCGGTCTCTCTCTCTCTCTCTCTCTCTCTCTCTCTCTCTCCGAAGTCTATATAAAGGCTTGAAATTTGTGATATAAAAGTCAAACTTCTGGCCAACATTTTATTCTCTCAATAAAATTGACAACAAAAAACATTATATACTGAATGTAAATATATTATATCGCATAATATCACAAAAAGTAATGATAGACACAAATTAATTCCCGGATTCATCACAAAACAAGTCTACAAATGCCACGAATGAGTAAGTCTTTTGCTGTTGTTTTGTGTGTATTTTTCTAATTTTTCAAACAAAAAACCAAAAATCAAAAATATAATTTATTATTATTACTTAAATATAATATTATTTTATGGCAATACTTTTATAAACTAGTAGTTTAGTGGTAGAGACATACACGCTGTATAGTGTCAATAGATGTGTAAGTTTTGTTGAGCACTTTTTAATGCTTTTATATGAGTTTATGTTTGAAATGTTTTTTATTTCACAATTTATACATTATATTAATTGTTTGGCTTTTCATTATTATTGTAATTTTTGTAGTACTTCTTATGAAAAAACTTTTCACTCGTTTCTCTGTGTATTTCATGCATTCATTCATTGCATGCGATGAATGAGCAGTGAATCAGAAAATTCTTATGAATTCATTAAACTTATTATGACTTTAGAGACAGACATTGAGTTAAGCCTAAAGTGAGGATAGAGTGAAGGGAAGGCAACTCACAGCCAGTTCTCGACTCGATAGACAACTGTTGTCTCTCTTGGTCTCTCTCTCTCTCTCTCTCTCTCTAAGAACTCGGTTCCAAATAATAGATAATTTATGTTTTATTATAAAAAATCATTAACAAAATTATTTGTTAACTTATTTTCTCCTCCACTCTCTTAATGTTTATTTAATGTCTGTTCTCTCTCTCTCTCTCTCTCTCTCTCTCTCAGTGAGAGTATTCCGAAAATATATCTGAATATCCGCACAACAACTCTGAGTCCAAAGTCTATTATTTGTTTTGCTTCGCAAATAGTGTTGTTTAGGTCTGGAGTTAACAGACTGTCAGACAGGATAGCGAGCGGTTGCGATGATATACTCTATGCATACATACATACGATACCATTATAATACTGTAGAGAATTGAAGTTTTTCGCAATTTAGATATAGTTTTGACGAAAACATTATTTCGTCTTTAAAAACACGTCAAAGAATTGTAATTAAGAAATTAAATGCAGAGTAAGTAAAGAGAGAGAGAATAGTGGAGGGAATCGGAGAAAAATAAATACTATTAGCAAAAAATAAGCACAAAAAACATATAATACTATGGGTTTTGGAGAGCGCACGCAAATTGACAGACAAGTCACTCGACTGTCGACTCAATTGCCTAACAGTCAGTCATCGGTAGAGAGAATTGAATGCTTAGAAACAAAACATTGAGAGAGAGAAAGAAAGAAAGAGAGAGAGAGAGAGAGAGATTTGCCTTATTCTCTCTCCAATATGTTCTTCACTCCAGTTGTTTGTGTGGCGCTCGAGTCGCCGGTATGTGTGCCCACCCAGGGATGGCGAGCGGGGGCTGGTATTTAGTCGCAGCAATGAGTTAATTGAAAACAATGTCTATAAAAGTTTTTTCCTACTCTCGAAACAATATTTCACTGGAAAATACACTATTAAATAATACAAACAAACTCTCGTAAACTCTTAACCAAGTAATTCATAGCCTAGATATGGGAAGTATATATATAAATATTTGCCCGCATTTTGCGCTGAAAACTCATATTTAATTGTAAAATAGATTACGAGAAAATTTTTTTCGAAAGAGTTATAAGTTTGTATATAAATGTGTAGTGCACTGCAAATCCCAGGCCAGTCACGAGATCCATGTTACACATATGAAAATTATACTACAGAATAGTGCAGTTTAAATGCTATATATTCTGTGTGTGTTTAGCGAGTGAATAGCAATTGAGGGGGGATTTGCTTATGTAATGCCATCATAGCTATTACATACACACACACAACACATCTGAAGTTTTATATAGTGTATGGCATAACACACACTCACAACCATATAATGTACTCTAGAGTTGAGGTTATAGTAGAGTTGGAGAACTATTTTTCTTGGAAACTCGTTTGACGTATGAATTGCTGGGATTCCCGAGAATTCGCCAATCAATACAGTGCTTAGGCTATAGTTTTTACGGCTCATACACTCACAGACATACAGCCATACCATACCATACCATACCATTCCTACAGCAACTCCAAAGTTTTATTGCACTCTAGCCCTACACCAGTGTATGTCTGGAGCAGACAGAGGCAGTGGTGGCGGTGTTGGAGTTGGTGGTGGTGTTGGTGTTGGTGGTGGTGCTGCTGCTGGTGCTGTTACTACGAGTGCTACGGAGTCGGAGTCGGTGTGTATATACTCTCTCTGGCAGTGTGTGCGACGATATACTCGCAAAACATACACACATTTCTCAGTCACTGTCTCACTCGCCACCAGAAAAGTCTCAATACTTTGCTTCATATGTCTGTCCCTTTTTCTAGCTCTCTCTCCAAACCTCTATTCCATACCATTTTCTATGGCACTGGTATTTAAAGGCCAGACTATTCTCAATCTTTCTCTATCCCTAAGATGTACTCCACGTCTAACTTATAGTGAACTTTGGTCTCTCATCCAAACATTTATTTTTCTCAAAAGAGTTTTCATTAGAACATAAAACACTTAAACTGTTCTCTCTCTCTCTCTCCCCTTCTCTCTCAATGCTCTCTCACACGAGTCTAACGTTCAGTTTGTTTTGCAAACAAAACGCAAATGTTTTGGCAAAACATTATAATTTTCTTATGAATACATTAAGTGATATTTTTCTTTTGACTTATATATTGAAGTTCTTGAAGTGTTTGAGAATTTTTTGTTCAAATTATTATGAATACCAAACTTCATGTGCCATCTCTCTCTCTCTCTCTCTCTCTCTCTCTCTCTCTCCTGCACTTCCCCTCCCATTCCCTCTGTTGGCAACTCTATTGCCACACATATATGAATGTCCTCTAACTCCGCAAAAATTAGTTCATTTATGTTAATAAGTATTACTTTATTTTTCATTTTAATTAACACTCGATGTCATCGCCACAAACTTGTCGTCGAAAATGAAATAATATTTTCAACAGAAGTATATATCGTTTAATAAGAAAAATTATTAATTCAAGCAAAAAATCTTATGAAGAATTTTCTGGAAAACGAAAGAAATCTCTTGTTTCTAACCAAACGACTGGACGAACGACTTGTGTCGCAAAAACTACATTTCCAAAGGTATGTCAAAAAATAAAACAAAACTTTTTTTGCTTTTTAATATTCACTTTAATATATATCATATGTTTTGTTACGTAAGTGTTATTCAACTCCGGGTTATATGTCTACTATTTCTAGACATTATTACTTTTTTTGTGCTGAACTCTAATACTATTTACTGAAACGATATTTTTTAGCCATTAAATAGATTTTTATATTTAAATAAATTGTTTCTCGAAAACAATATTATAAATATAATGTTGATGTTTACAATCAATTTCTACAAACTATTTGTACATAAACATCAATATTATTTCAAATATAATTATTGATTAAATTATACGGCAATCAAATGGTTTGCGAAACAAATTCATTGCGAAATACAAATCGCATGTAAAAACATAAATAGGGGTTTGTGCCAAAAAAAAGTGTGCGAAGAGTTGTGTCTTTAAAATACTAATTTATAACTAAAAGACTTTTTATTATGAAAAGAAAAACTTGAAATAACTTTTAAAATATTTCATTTCGTATGAGAGATATATAAGTTATATATATTTCGCCCGCAATTTATGGCTCAAATTTTATGACCAATTTTTTCGGTCATTTTTCTCTCCTTTTTATATGCGTTTATCTCTCTTATCGTATATAAAAAGACAATCTCTTTATGTGTTTTAAGACAAAAAGTGAATTAATTTTATATTTGAAACTCAAATAATTATTTCCGTAGGCGTTGGGAAACAACACGTAAGGGAAACGACAGACAGTTAGCGATAGATTGGATGTGAGAATAAAAGAGATTATGAAATACATGTTGAGAGAGAGAGAGAGAATGGTTATATGGCTAAATAAGAGAGGGACAGACATGTGTTCAGGGTCTTCAGGTACATTATTACAAACACACAAATTTTGGGGGATTTTTTTGCCGCAATGAAAATGAAAGGAAGTCAAGGGGCGATATATTTGGCAATACATATAATATATGACGTATCGATAATTTATTAAATGCTGGAGAGAAAGGTATAAACATAATACAATAGTAATATGTATACCGACTGAGAGCACAGGCATGTAGAGCGCGGGGGTTACTATCACTCCATCATTAGGCCATTCATAGGAATCAATGAGTTTTGGTCTCGAAAATGCAATTTATATGTAAAGTTTCGTTGAATTTATTTTTAGTCCTTATAAATACTATACACACATCTCGTGTCACGAAAATACCACCGATTTATTAATACAATATATTTTATTTGTCAGATAATAGTTTAATCTAATTGTCTAAACAAAACAGTTTTCTAAGTTGAAAAGTGTTTGCAATATTTTTTTTCCCATTGACGCAATGATTACGCATATATGTGCCATACATTTGAGTGCTTTATTGTAGAGGTACGGTATGTTTTATTGCCCCCGAAATATATATACCGTATATATAACTTTATATTCTCTCTCTCTCTCTCTCCCTCCCTCTCTCGTCATCCCTTTCCTCCATCCACTCTCTCTCTCTCTCTCACCCTATGCTACCCAACCTCTACCCACCACCCCATGTGCTGGTGATGGAGGGGATGCCTGCGCGCAACAAATGCCACAAAACTTTTCTAAAATTTTATTATTAGAGGATAGAGAGAGGGGTTATGAGAGTATGTGTGCGATCGCTAATTATGTGTAACACAATGTCTTTTAGAGGGGGTTCAATGGGAAAGACACTCGGATACAGCGAGCGAGAGCACCAGTATTTTAATATTGCCTGTGAGGCCTGTTAGACCTTCAGAAAAGCTCGGGAGTCAGTGGAAAGGGAGACACAGAGAGAGGGTTTTTGGTCATAATTTTAATACATAAATATAGTTGAAGGTCAGCTGTAAATGTGTTATAGAGTTATGTTATATACGCGGAGTACTCGTGAAAAAAAACTTTACTAAAAAAGTTTTTTTCCACTAATTTCATCACTATTTCGGTTTCGGGGGTGAATATAATGCTTAAACAGCAAATACAAAACCATAACTCATAAGCACTTGGAGAGAGAGAGAGAGAGAGATTGCGAAAAATCACTCAAAACCGCACTGAAATGAATCGCAAAATAATATTCAATTCATTGACAATAAATTTAAAACTTTAGAAAATACGTACGAAATACTAATTTATTTGATTGAATATATTGGCGTTTTTTCGGTATAAAATATTACGAGTACTTGAATATAAAAAAAACTTTTTTTTAAATGTAAAACTCGTATATCAGGGCGTTCTTGGAGTGCAGATGTTTTTTATTGCATTTATATATCGTATACGAGAGGCTTTTATATCTATCTACTGTATATATATACACGGTATTTAATATATATTATATTTATGTATATAATTGTTTAATAATTATAATTTAAGTACAGCAAAAACATCTGCATTTAGAGCCGCGTATTGTGCTGTGAACGAGAAGTTTTGTACTAATATTTTATTGTTATGATTATTATTATTATTTATGGAAAAATAGTATTTATTATATTAAATCACTTTTTCATATTATTATAATTATGATTAGTATAACTTATATTATAATATATTTGGGAGTAATAATAGCTCCGATATTGAGAGACAATAATTAAAGCCATGACTTCTCAAATCGGTAGTTCAAACTACTGGTGCAGTCATTCCCTATCTATTCATCAATCTATCCATTCGTTTGTTTCGACAGAAAAGTGGAAATTATTATTCAATAAATATTTTTTTTCGTGTCACAACTTTATATACTTCACTCTAATATAGATATTACTTATATTTTATCCAATTAATCAAACTCTCGTTTGGGATCGCATTTGAATACTTATTAATTCACTAGCTTTTCGTTTCGCAATATATTCTCATTGTTTTTAGTTATTAAACTCAAGTGACGGTTTGAAACCATTTTTCATACATGTATTGCACTTTTCAGATGAAATTTCTTTTTTAAATTCTCTCTCTCTCTCTCTCTCTCTCTCCCTCTCTCTCTCTCGAGTCTATTGTATAGTTTAATAGTTGTGTTATTTAAACAAATACTCCACACTTTTAATAAAAAGGTGTGTGTTTTTAGTGTTGTTTTATTCATTGAAAGGGTTTTTGTTTAGCGAAAAAGAAATAGACAGACAGTAGGAGTGAGTGACGGATAGTATATGTTCTGACAGTCGATGCCATCGATTGTAATATAGTTTTCCATTCTATGAATGAATGCATTAATGAATGAATGCATTGAATGTATGAATGATTAGAGATCTGAGAGCATCTCTGTGCTGTTCGGCCCCCAAATGCATGTCTAACTCCTGGATATACCGGTGCCCTCCAGTGCCAGGACGTCGAGGGGCACACACTATGTAGTGATTAGCGGTGGAAATGGATCGGAATTTGTTGCTGAGGTCCCAAATTGGGACGGATGTGCGAATCCAATGTCTAATGTCTATTACACAACGGCTAGTGTTATGCCACAGCCATCGGTGCAGAGTTCTCGCACTTTCCATATCTCCTCCAAACCAACGCTAATATTCTTGACTCCAGTTAAGACACGCCAGACATACCATTCCTATGCCATTGGTATGCCATGTCTTAGCAGAGCTAAAGAAACAGTAATTCCTTAGGCCTGTCAGCAGCCGTTCACCAGCGCCGGCACTTTATTCACTCTTAACATAGTTTTTGAGCGAAATACTGGTGCTCTTAAACACTCCATTCTATGGCAATAGTATGTTATATATATATGTATACCGAAGGGCTTCCCAACTGGCATTTAGCACTCTTTTATACCATACATTCACAGCATTATTGCATACATTGCTGTATGTATTCCAATGTCGAATATATCTGCCAGTGCTCTGCACTACCAGTGCTGCTCGAGGTTCGCGGATCGATAGCCGACGTCTAGTCGTTTTTTTATAGCCATCTCTCGCTCATTGCTCTCTCGCACACTCCCTTTCCTACCTCTCTCTCGCTATTCTCTCCCATTCTCTCTCTCCGACTCACACTTTGTTAGTCTCGTTAATGTTTCCCAATTTATTGGTGTCTCGTCTCTCCTTCTGTACCACTATTTAACTCATATATAACTCTTAACTCCTTGTGCTCTAATGCCCGATGCCTTCACACATATTACTAAAGCGCAGGTTATGAAGAGAGAGAGAGAGAGAATGATCAGAATGTCATTGAATTATATATGTGTTGCAGTTCTCTAGTTGCTATCCAAGTCTCTCTCTCTCTCTCTCTCTCTCTCTCTCTCTCTCTCTGGCGTACAATATCTATGAACTACTTGTGCGGAGAACAGACTGTCAGGTCATTGGCATCGGAGGAGTAGTCATAAGCGCGTCGACGAGTCGGTCGTCGATTTGGTTCTTTAGGATTGCATTCAAATCAAAGGCTAAAACACTTGAAGTTATTATTCCCTTATATTATACGATACCATACGATAAGTGTATTATTAAATCACTTCCAGAGAAAAAACTATATAAAACGCTATATAATGCTTAAGTCATTAATTTAATGCTAATATTTATTCGCCTTTTATTTTAAGCCTCTCTCCATGTCTTTAGTCTCTATTTTCTAAGAGATTTTCTTATTTCATATGTTTTTAATATACCTTTAAATCTGCTTTATATTAATCTCGATCTGTATTGCAGAATGAATTTAAAGCAATATTTCTACTAAAGTATATATTTTATATGTTAAGTGCTTCATATATATACAGACATCAATTTATATCCACTATAGATAGATGTCTATGTATTCACCAGAATATAACCCAATTATTACGAGATAATCGGTTATACATTAGGCTTAATGTAATTGAATACGAGTTCATACGAGTGCTTGGCTATATTTGTTTTATAATCAATTATATTGTATTTATTTATGAATTAAATTCTATAATTAATTTGAATTATGATAAATCTATTTTAAGGGTACTATTATTTTTAGCATTTAATACATATAAATAAATAAATAAACTGTGTTTTCCAAGAAGTCCTCACAAAAACAGTTTTTTGTACGCCTTTCCTTACCAGCGATTATATAAATATAAAGTCACTAAACATTTATTATGCTGTAGTATTAAAAAAAGTTATTTATGTGATTATACCTGTATTTATGTGCGATTATTATTAGAGTCGATAAGTTTCGGGTCACGACTTGAATTTCATATGAAATATATATGTTTTGAAAATCGATTAAATAATTAGAAATCCAAATATTAATACATTATTCAAAAGTACATATAATTTCGTAGGATTTATCGCACAAATGTAGTAAAAAACTCTGAGACCGCCGACACAAGAAAATGTATTAAATAAATAAATAACATATATATAACTTACATATAAAACACATACCAATTGTATGTATGGGATATGCTCTTTATAAGGGACTTATCGTAGCATTAATTGACAGCCAAAAGAATTTTTCTCAACATTTTTGTTCATATTTCTCGATGTCTTTAAAGAAATTCTTTATGCATTTCTCAAATATTATATATTTTATAGTTGTCGAGAATGTTATATATTTTGGTTTTATTTCATTTTAAATTCAATTGAAAAATGTATTTTCTGTGCACATAATGTTGTATAATCTGTAAATATGTTTAGATAATAGATTTTTTGGTACAGAATTTATATCTTAATTAAGTTTTTTTGCTTATTTGAGATGAACTGGTTGTGTCTCGTATATTAAGGAAGTACTTGCGAGAGAGAGAGAGAGAGAGAGAGAGAGAGAGCAGACATAAATTCATTAATTATTGTGTTGTATATTTGAAAAGAGGGTTCATTTGACTTTATGATTGTATTTATGAAATACGCTGTAAATTAAATCGAGATTTAATTATCTAATTGTCGTTAATAGCGATTCAGCCCTTTTGTTGTGCAACACATAGACTACAATAAATGCATTAAATTATAATACAGTAATTGTTATATTAATATACAATTTTGTCACTTATTGTATATTTAAATTGAGAGAGAGAGAGGGAGAGAGAGAGGGAGAGAGAGAGGGAGAGAGAGAGAGAGAGGGAGAGAGAGAGAGAGAGAGACTGACATTAAAATGAAGTTCAATGTATTCCCCACAAGAGTATGACATAAAAAGAAAACTACTTGAGCCCAGACATTATGTTCTAGTTATTGGTATATATGAGCTAAATAATAATTTTTGCAATCCTTGCTCTCTCTCTCTCTCTCTCTCTCTCTCTCTCTCTTACATAATTTAAGCGCAAAAATATAATAAAATATTTCTCAACCGTAAATGTGTCGCATAATTCTTAATGCATTTTTATAGACACGGATTTGCATTTAAATTCCCCACTCATTCTGGGACTGACAAAATATTTTACGATTGTGTATATTATTTATTTTGATATTTGAATATTATTTCATAATAATCTTTTTTCTCATTTATTATTATTTTTTGTGTTACCCATAAACTGCCGACAATTTAATGCTCGCATTTAAAAAAGTTGATTTCACAGTTAGTTATCGTTTGGTTAGAGACTTATTAGTAGTTTTTGGAAGTATTAGTTCATTAACTATTTTGTATCGCAAAAAAGTGCACGAAAAACATATTATAAACTCTCTCTCTCTCTCTCTCTCTCTCTCTCTCTCTCTCTCGGAATTCCTACATCAAAGGAATGGCTGTCCGAAAATTCATTGATATATTCCAATACCTAATCTGTGAGTCCCATCAATAATTAGATGCTTTTTAATTTACTCTAAAATTTAATTCCCTCCTAATTATTAGATTTCCAATAATTTTTATTGCATTACACACACTATATTATGTGTACTAAAATTAAATTTGCTTCTCGAGTGTTGTATAACATGATATACAAAGCAAAACTAATTTGTGAATAAATTATAAGAAATAAATTTTCTCTGAGTGCAATGAATTTATAATATGTATAAATAATAGTTTTCGTGAATTTATCGCTATATTAGATGCCGTCGTAAGCAAACATACGTAGCGTCGGGTATATTAGCCGGGAATTTAATATAATATAGTTTTTTAGATCACTTCTCAGGTATTTAACCCCCGGTTCTTATCGATTGATTTTACGCTCATTTGATTTTTTCCGATAGAATTAATTACAGCACAAAAAATAATACATAAAAACTCAAGCATTCATACATTATTTGAATGAAAAGTTTAGGATTATTTTTTTTTGGTTCATATAATTAATTAATAAAATATAATTAGTTTTTTCTCTCTGAACACACAAAACATATACACAAACCGTGAACGAGAGAGAGAGAGAGAGAGAGAGAGAGACTTTGTGTTTATTTTTGATATATTCCCGACAAAAATCAATTACATATCAATTGAATCGCTTGTTGTTCTACTATTTTTGTGTCTCGCACACTTTACGCCTAAAACACCGAGACATTAATAGGCATAATACATAATAAGTATGTATTCATATTTTTGCGCAACATTTTGCTCACCAACATTGCGCTCAAAGTTTAAGTTTGTTATCAATAAATAAAATCAACTTCACGTCAAACCCTCACTTAAGTGACTGGAAATGTGTTTTATTCCTACGCCTATTGACACTAAATATTGTATACTATTTGTACGGTTAGATAATATGAAAATATTATTCTATAAGAATATATTCATATATAATAATTGCGAGTCCAATGGGGGCAATGAGTTGGGGAGGGGGAAGGTAGGGGACCCACAGCTACATACTACTAGTATGATACTAGGAATAAAGCGATTCATAAATATTTCACTGTTTGTAATACTTTTCTCATGAAAAGCAACACAAACTGTTGAATATATAGAAATGATATGTTTTTTCCAGTGTTTCTATTTTCGGTAAACTTATAGATTAGGCAAAAATCGTTGAAAAGACTTTACATCACTATATCGCTGCCAACCTCTCACTCCTTTGCGAATGAAATATCATAATAATAATAATACCTGACAGTCATCTACCAGTGCGCGCATATCAGCCCTTTTTTACCGTACATTTGTGCGATAAGATATAATCATTTTTCCATTGAAAAACGGTTTTTTGCTTTTTAGTCCCAATATTCATACAGAATATCAGTGTTGACACAACATTCAGCTAATATTCCAGTGATATGTTTGGCGTCTGGCGACCCATACCTACTCATTGCCTGTCTGTACCCAAACGATCGCTACAATAATGATCATATATTTCATACACTAATACAATATGTGTTTTTCTAAGCACAAATCTGGTAGTAATTCCGCGAATATTACATACAATGAGAATAATATTTACGATTAGTATTGAAGTGTATTTCTTTGTTGTAGTCATATATATGACACGTTTTCATAAGTATGAAATGCAAATGTATTTGTGTTTTCTCACACAAATCGCTTACCCGACACTTCATCTCTCAATTTATTCATATGATTTTCAATGACAATCACATCTTTTATTGTCTCGCAATATATGATGAATACATTTCATGACATAATCTTTAGCTTAGAGACCGCCGACCCCTTTAGACCTCTCCCCTACCTATCGACATATTTAATGATTAATGTGTTTATATATTAAATATATTTTGTTTGTCATTTATTTAGCCGTTAACTATGTGTTTGTAAATTTAATTGACATTTCGTTGTTGTGTGTGTCTCTGGAAAAAACATTTGAGTTTTTAATATACTTTTTAAGTATTTCACTTCAATTCGCTTATGTGAGTGAAAAACAGGCTTTTAATTAATAAGTACAGTAAGTAATCATCAAAAATATATTTTTCACAATTTAATGCAAACTAAATTAGTTTGTACTGGAAGCGTTTTTAACATTTGATTATAATTTTAAGTACATTTCGATTGTGCAATACGTTTGTGTAATATTTATCTCTAAATGGATTTGTATGTGATTTCCGTTTCATATTTATCTCTCTTTCTCTCTCTCTCTCTCTCTCTCTCTCTCCCACTCCCATAAGTTGTAAATCTAATTCATTATAAAAACTTAAGGCTTTTTGTCTCTATAATAATTTCTTATTTCTTTATTCGCTCGCAATTTAATAGCCTTTTTATCTGAAAAGGTAAATACGATTAGAGAGTGTAAGGCATATTATATATGATATATACTTACCTGAAAACTATTTTTCTCAATCACTTGCCATTGAAAGGCATTTATCGTTTGATTACAAAATAATAGTTATAATAGTGTTTTTCGTTTGTAATAATTTTCGGTCCATTCAATACAACCGACAGACACGGGAACTGACAGACAAAAGAGGGCCCGAAATGAGTGGAAAAATAAAATAAAATTCCAAATAAGAGAAATAAGAGAAAGAAAAAGTTTTTCAGCGAAAAAAACTCTAATTCCTATAACATTCACACAAATAATTCTTATGCGAGACATGAGATTAAATTGTATAATTGAATGCTCGCATGAATTATGTGATAAAACCATATTTAAAAATATAAATAATATTTAGCATTAGTTTTATTCATAAGAGTCGGCGAAAAGGAGTTTAAAGTTTTTTTTCGCTTCAGGGGTGGAGTCGACGGCTTAATGTGTGTTTGAAAACCTCAATGCCTTTAAAAAACAATTTTTTAATCAAATTTAATATGAGTTTTTCCAAATTGAATAAATGTTGTAAAACAAAAAATACATATATAAATTTAATATTTAATTATAATCTACTGTTTATATTAACATTAAACACACACATAGGCAGCAAAATTTGTTGGAAAAATTATACACTTTAAAGAGAAATAAAATTAATGTTTCAATTGATAGTATAAATAGGTATGCGAAAGGGTATTGAAAAGCTATACACCCCTTACAGCGCCCGATTGCCGCACACATTGTCTGTCAGGTCTGAGCAGTTTGTTTGTGCCAACTCTTGTGCCAAATATTTATTTATTTATTTTTTCTGATAGTTTATTATAAAATTCTCATTCTCAAACAATTTCTTAGAAATGTTATTTTATTATTCATACACTAATCGCCACATAATCTCTGATCGTTATAAATTGAGTGAAAGGCGAGTGAAAAACAATAACTATATTTCGTTAATAAATACAGAAAAGGAAACTAAAGAAATTGCTAACAGGGGTGGAGTCGACGGCTTAATGTGTGTTTGAAAACCTCAATGCCTTTAAAAAACAATTTTTTAATCAAATTTAATATGAGTTTTTCCAAATTGAATAAATGTTGTAAAACAAAAAATACATATAAATTTAATATTTAATTATAATCTACTGTTTATATTAACATTAAACACACACATAGACAGCAAAATTTGTTGGAAAAATTATACACTTTAAAGAGAAATAAAATTAATGTTTCAATTGATAGTATAAATAGGTATGCGAAAGGGTATTGAAAAGCTATACACCCCTTACAGCGCCCTATTGCCGCACACATTGTCTGTCAGGTCTGAGCAGTTTGTTTGTGCCAACTCTTGTGCCAAATATTTATTTATTTATTTTTTCTGATAGTTTATTATAAAATTCTCATTCAACAATTTCTTAGAAATTAATAAAATAATAAGTATGTGATTAGCGGTGTATTAGAGACTAGCAATATTTAACTCACTTTCCGCTCACTTTTTGTTATTGATATAAAGCAATTATTTATGTCTTTTCCTTTGATTTCTTTAACGATTAAAATTAAACAAAAAAGTTTTGATAAATATATGTTTTAAAAGGGATTTAGATATTTACGACACCAAAACACTGTTTATATGTCTTATGCACATATAAGTCAGTTTTTGTACGTAACACCAAAAAATATGTTTTTAATATGCTTTTTATTTCGTACGATTTTTAATACTTTTAATCTGATTGTCATAAATATTATTGAGAATAAAAATGAGAGATTTTTACCGATAGACACACAACACAAAAAAAGGTCGGCTCAGCCTTAACAGGAGTTAAGGCTTTTTGGTGTTGTTTTTGATCGCTTTTTGGTGTTATTTTTGTAATAATTATTAATAACGATATGAAATTTTCTCCCATATATATACTCTTAAGTTATAGTTAGTTGCTTGACTATAACTTAAAATACCTTTAGTTAATATATTGTGTGTATGTGTAATATTTTGTTATATAAAATACTGTATGGCATCCTTTAGTCTCGGAATTTTTTAACCCGTTTTATCAGATTTTCAATTATTTTCAAACCTGTTTGATATGAACTTTTTTCTCGTAACCACTATTAGGAGAGTGAGACCAATATTTTTGTTATGAAATTAATATCAATACTCTTATGACAAAGAATGTGATGAACCCCTCAGTAATGAATGCGTTGAACAGACATAACAATTATCACATCCAATATGTGTGGCAGAGATCTGATAGACAGCCATTCAAATCAATTTAAAGACATTTTCTAATGTCTTATAAATCTGAGGATCAAATGTGAAATATTAATATCTATAGAGAAATATGTGAACATTTTTTTTCTCTATCTATACAGTATATGTTTTATTGTAAATCATTGTTATTCAAGAAAAACTCACATAATCTTGAGTTGGGATCCAATGTCTTGTCTCATAGATTGTATGTAAAGATAAATAAAATTTTCACTCGTTTTTCGAGGAATTACACCAAAAAATTACATGATTTCTGTACAATTAGCTATCAGTGCAAACACAGTGTGCCTATCAGTATGTGTGTGATATTGATATAGCCATTTATATTCAAACAGTATTTTTTCTGTATGTTTATCAGTAATACTTATATAAGAGTGCAACAGAAATACACAACACTTTTTCGCTGGTATTTCACTTCCGACCGATTATTTCATCGTTCAGTTAAGAAGAAAATTACTCATAAACTGAATGCAGAAATGTATGAATGAGTTGTTGATTGTATGTCTCCATGTCTTCACCAGAATTACATAATAACTATTCAATTATTATTCATCCCTCACTCCCTCCCAGTCTCTCTCTCTCTCTCTCTCTCTCTCCAAATATAATTAATTGTTATAATAAATGACTGTTTTTTCTGTGCTTAAAGTATGTATTTTTACCTTTATTTTTGAAAAGATTCTTAAAAAAGGATTCTTTACTCAGTTTTTGATAATTATATGTGTTCTTAATACGATGTAAAGGGCCTAAAGGGCTACACACTCGCTATTATTATATGCAAACTCAATGTTCAGCTATTTTTCTCTAGAGTCACAAAAATATCTTTGTTGTGATTTAATGAATGGAGTAAAAAATGTTTTCTTTAAACCTTTTTTTATTTAAAAAACTTTAATTTTGTTGACATTTTTCTGATGTATACTCTTTTCTTACTGTAGATCTCTCGCTCATATGGGACAGACATGTGACGACGACTCCGGTGTCTCTTTGGGTGCGATTTTAAGCGAAGATTAGATTAAAGTTTTCGAGAATAATATCAAATAAATGCTGAAAATTATACGAAAGTTTTTTTTGTGCATTAAATAGTAAGTTACATAATGTTTTTCACATAATATTACTATGCGCTCTCTAGTAAACAAGTATATACATATACGAAATACAAAATTTAATTACTGAATGACTTGGTGAAAATTAAACAATCAGTTTTATCAACATTTAGTATACACTAACTAGGATAATGAACAGTGTATTCGCTTTAAATATAATGATTTTTGATTTGATTATAAGTATTAACGTGTAATTATAACTATACTTGTAATGCGAATGCTATGCGAGTAGTGACTCATTAACTGCTGATATAATTAATATAAACTATAATTTTAATGATTAATCTATTTATGTGTTCAAAGAAATGGTGTTGTTTTGTAATCTTTTGTGCCAAATATTATATCAATGATTAATTTCAGTCGCTTTTCGACGCGAATATTCTTATATTACTATTTGATTGTATGTAAGGCTTAACTCATCTTTAATGGTGTTTCCTGT
>CAJPVJ010000725.1:0-12639 GCA_905397405.1 Oppiella nova
ATTTGGTCACAAATTTAATGCCCTTTTGTCAGACAAATGTGTAAAATAATATTTTTCTTACTATTGTATGTGAAGTGAATCTGATATATGGTATGAATTAAAGGCCGGGGGTATCGGGGAGTGCTCTCAACGTGTGATAATTTAATCACAAATAAAAAACTTTAAATTTGATTTCCTATTAAATATAATTTATTAATAAATGTTTGGAAATATAATCAATAAAATTCTCACAATTACTCATAACCTGTTAAGTATTGTACACAAACCATTCCCCCAGTCCTTCCCTTCCCATACTATCATCTCTTATATCAGTAATCATTTAATAACTTATTTTTATTAATTAAAATCTGTGCCCTGATTGATATAATGGAGCAATTAAATCAGTCAATATTAGATGTTATATTTATTAAAATATAAAATAGATACCATTATATTATAAGGAATCTAATAATAATACAATCCCTAATCACCAAAATAATGCCAAATGAGAGAGAGAGAGAGAGAGAATAAGTGACAGCAAATTCATAATAGGATTTGTGGGCAAAATTTTTGTCACACATATTATAATCCCTATCAGAGTGTCAGTGGTACCGTGGAGTTCCTGTTCGTTAGCGCCGAGTTGAGGGCCAGACTTGTGGTCATTCTGACAGAGTTGGCCACAACTATACGAACGGAAGGCTTCCGCCTCCCGTCTCGCTATTGGGATGACAAGAGGCAGATACCATACATCGTCAAAGAGGTGGTGAACCAGGTGTTCCCACCCGACTATCGCAAGGAGGATATGGAGGACAGTGTGGACGTCCACAAGACACTGTTGATACCGGCCGGCAGTCAACGCATTAATGCCATGAAAGCGCTCAACAGTTTGAGCGATAGTAATGAATAAGTAGTCGATTGTAAGATTGGTTTAGAAATTGTGTCGTTATTTAATGCAAATTATTGTCTTTTGTTTTGTTACTTGTATTGCGACTAAATTTGGCTTTTTGTGTGTTTAATACCCATTCAAATCATTTTTCTTGTTATATAATTACTACATTTTTGAATTGTTTTTACAATTTGATTGTTTGTATTACGGTTTACTAAATATATGTTTACTTAATGTTTAATATGAATTACACTTTAAATTATACATTTGATTACATTTAATTGAAACTATGTTGAGTATAATTACCGGTATATTTAGCATTAATATATTGTTAATTAATAATCATAGATTATTAATCGTTTACAAAATAACTGTTTAAATAACTATTTTTATAACTGAATAATTTTTATCATCCGTTAAGTAATAATTAATAGTGTTTTTGAATATGAATTCATTGCCGATTGCGATAAAAGTCATTATTTATAAAACTTTATAAATCATTTCATATGAATTTAATATTTCTATAATAAAGTCAATTCTTGAATTAAAATGGTTTAATTAGTTTTGTTTTATAAACTTATTGATTAGATTAATATTGAGAAAAACATTCATTTCCTGTTTTCCCAAAATATTACGCTATATTAAAAACAATACTAAAATCTAAACTATATTTTGAATTAATTTTGTTACTGGGTTTTTGCTGTCAATAGTCTTATCGATATAAGAATCAAAGTTTTGTTTATTAAACTTCGAGTATATCTTCATAAACTGAATGCATATCAAATGCAATATATATTTCTAATTAATTTGTTTTTTGTCAGTAAATTAAAATCTTTTTTGAGTTGTTTTTCCTTATAAATAATTGCAATCAATTGACAATCATTAGTGGAATCAAAATATATTTTATGTTATTAATTAATATTCACACCAGGCACAACTCATTGGCTATATAAAGTAAATGATTATTGAGATATTCTGTATATCTATACAGTGCTCAGTGCTATAGAATATAACATATTATAAACTAAAAAATAACACAAATATCAAACGATTTATTCGTTAGATATAAACCACTTTATATAAAAAATCATATCTCAAAATCGTTATTTAAATGAGTTATCATTTGGAGTATATTATGGTAATAAACGATAGATTGATATAAAAAATAAAATTTTATATTAATATAGCCAGAGATAAAGCAGTTCCCTTTGATATACAGTATATTATATTAACCCAAAAATGTCAAACAAATGATGAATTCACATGCGATTCCTTTATTCATTTAATTTGTCTGAATATTCAATAATTTGTGTTATAATGAACAATATTCTGTGTAAATAAGTGCATATGTATTGTGGTTATACCGTATAAAAACAATTAATTGCTTTTAAAAGTTGGCCGTCTTATGTACGGACAGCCACTAAAATAGATGATCCCTGGTCATGCAATGTACTGTACCACTATGCAACATCTTATATCATATATGATAATATTGGTAGAATAGATTTTGGTACCGGTGCTCGCAAATGTAGCATAAAAGAAAAGCAATAACATATCCAAAAAACAAAACAAAATACATTAAACTAATTGTGAGATTTTGCGATCAGTTTCGATATAAGTTGTTGTTATGATAACTGAATGGTATAAATAGATTGGATATTAAGCCACACATAAATATAAATTATATTCCTGGCGATAAATTATTATCATTTATATTACATATAATAATAGCGTATAATATAATATAGATATTAATTCTCTTATTTCTTATGGGTTTCTATATTTGGTCACAAATTTAATGCCCTTTTGTCAGACAAATGTGTAAAATAATATTTTTCTTACTATTGTATGTGAAGTGAATCTGATATATGGTATGAATTAAAGGCCGGGGGTATCGGGGAGTGCTCTTAACGTGTGATAATTTAATCACAAATAAAAAACTTTAAATTTGATTTCCTATCAACCGGTCTATTAAATATAATTTATTAATAAATGTTTGGAAATATAATCAATAAAATTCTCACAATTACTCATAACCTGTTAAGTATTGTACACAAACCATTCCCCCAGTCCTTCCCTTCCCAAACTATCATCTCTTATATCAGTAATCATTTAATAACTTATTTTTATTAATTAAAATCTGTGCACTGATTGATAGAATGGAGCAATTAAATCAGTCAATATCAGATGTTATATTTATTAAAATATAAAATAGATACCATTATATTATAAGGAATCTAATAATAATACAATTCCTAATCACCAAAATAATGCCAAATGAGAGAGAGAGAGAGAGAGAGATGCCGTATGAAAGACTTATAATAGGAATGGGATTGCGAATTAGAAATGTGCTGAAAATGTGAGACAAGGCCGGGTATGTCACTCAAGGGCTGCTATTTTTACAAGTATTCTCTACACTCCTTTAATCCCATTCTTATAATACGGTCCACACATCTAACTATTCAATTGTTTTTCTTACAAATTAGACAAAAACATAATACACAGCACACACAACACACAGCACTGGTATGTCGGTGGCATTTCTGCGCTGAATACACTTATTGCCAGAGAGAGAGAGAGAGAGAGAGAGAGAGAGATGTTGTGTGAAAGACTTATAATAGGAATGGGATTGCGAATTAGAAATGTGCTGAAAATGTGAGACAAGGCCGGGTATGTCACTCAAGGGCTCCTATTTTTACATCAAATAATTCTGTGTTTTTGCAAATAATCCAATCAAATTATATTTTGTGTGCCATTCATCCAAAACATATTTAAGAGATTTAAAGTTTATTAAGAGACCATCTATTAGTAATACAGTATTACAGTAATTTAAATAAACATTCAAAATATATAATCATAATAAATATATATATATATATATTATGATTATATATTTATATATTATACTCATTTTGATATTCTTACCTTAAAATTCACTAAGTTAATAGACATTGTTAAGTTGGAAACATATTTTAAAATAATTTAATGCTAAATTAAACTTTTTATAAGATAACTGTATTAAAAATCAATTTACGACTCATAATAACAACAATCTGTTGCATATTATTGTTTATTGATGTGACTCTCAAAAAATTGTTTTTAATACGGATTCTGTGCTGAATATTCTGGTAATACGTGTATACCTATGAATGCGCACGCATTTGCAAACTCACACCGAGAATACATTTAAAATCAATTAATATAAGGTTGCCTTCAAATTGCAATTATCTATACACTTCTCATTACATTACAAAAGATACTGTAGTACTGTACTCATCAACTTGTATGAGACAGCCGTTTGTCGTTTTGACATTCACTTCTTCATTAGTCTCTCTCTCTCTCTCTCTCTCTCTCTCTCTCTCTCNTAGTTATATTACATTTTGTGATAATAATTGATATCGAGTATAGATTGTATTGAATTTATGTGAAATGCAAGACATGTATAAATAGCCGGCTATAAAGAGTGTATATTTAATAAATGCTGTTCTCTTGCCTAATACATAGACGTCCTCTTCCTTAGTAACAACAGATCGGGAGTTTGGATGAGAGAGAGAGAGAGAGAGAGAGAGAGAGAGAGAGCTTTGTTCACAATCACAACCCAATAGAGAGCTATATTTGCGATGAAAACAGAGACAAAAAATTATTTTTTGTTTCTTTCATTACAAACACAACCAAATAAAAGGAATTATATTTTTATTTTACTTATTATATTGTATGAAATAAAAATCAATAGCTTTTTCGTTGTCTCATTTGTTTTGGTCTAATAATTGAAACGCGAAGAAAACATGCGTTTTTCTCTGGAATTACATATCATTACTAATCATTAGTTTCTATATTTTTCTTTTAACGTTACTTCAGTTTCTATTTGTTTTATTTTGTAGTAAAAGTGAGCAGTTTGTTGTAGTGTTTTATTTCATTTAGTTTTATACTTTCAAAACGGAATATCAATCATAATATGCTTTCAAAGCCTAAATAATTCACAATCCCTGAATATAATATTTGTAAAACATTTTTAGTTTTATATGAATTTTTATTTTACTTTTTGCGATGTCATGAGAGAAAGAGAGAGAGAGAGACTAATGAAGAAGTGAATGTCAAAACGACAAACGGCTGTCTCATACAAGTTGGTAAGTACAGTACTACAGGATCTTTTGTAATGTAATGAGAAGTGTATAGATAATTGCAATTTGAAGGCAACCTTATATTAATTGATTTTAAATGTATTCCTGGTGTGAGTTTGCAAATGCGTGCGCATTCATAGGTATACACGTATTACCAGAATATTCAGCACAGAATCCGTATTAAAAACAATTTTTTGAGAGTCACATCAATAAACAATAATATGCAACAGATTGTTGTTATTATGAGTCGTAAATTTATTTTTAATACAGTTATCTTATAAGAAGTTTAATTTAGTATTAAATTATTTTAAAATATGTTTCCAACTTAACAATGTCTATTAAATTAGTGAATTTTAAGGTAAGAATATCACAATGAGTATAATATATATATATTATGATTATATTGTGAATGTTTATATAAATTACTGTAATACTGTATTACTAATAGATGGTCTCTTAATATAATTTAAATCTCTTAAATATGTTTTGGATGAATGGCACACAAAATATCATTTGATTAGATTATTTGCAAAATCACAGAATTACTTGATGTAAAAATAGCAGCCCTTGAGTGACATACCCGGCCTTGTCTCACATTTTCAGCACATTTCTAATTCGCAATCCCATTCCTATTATAAGTCTTTCATACGGCATCTCTCTCTCTCTCTCTCTCTCATGACATCGCAAAAAGTAAAATAAAAATTCATATAAAACTAAAAATGTTTCACAAATATTATATTTAGGGATTGTGAATTATTTAGGCTTTGAAAGCATATTATGATTGATATTCCGTTTTGAAAGTATAAAACTAAATGAAATAAAACACTATAACAAACTTCTCACTTTTACTACAAAATAAAACAAATAGAAACTGAAGTAATGTTAAAAGAAAAATATAGAAACTAATGATTAGTAATGATATGTAATTCAAGAGAAAAACGCATGTTTTCTTCGCGTTTCAATTATTAGACCAAAACAAATGAGACAACGAAAACACTATTGATTTTTATTTCATACAATATGATAAGTAAAATAAAAATATAATTCCTTTTATTTGGTTGTGTTTGTAATGAAAGAAACAAAAAAATAATTTTTTGTCTCTGTTTTCATCGCAAATATAGCTCTCTATTGGGTTGTGATTTGTGAACAAAGCTCTCTCTCTCTCTCTCTCTCTCTCTCTCTCTCTCATCCAAACCCCCGATCTGTTGTTACTAAGGAAGAGGACGTCTATGTATTAGGCAAGAGAACAGCATTTATTAAATATACACTCTTTATAGCCGGCTATTTATACATGTCTTGCATTTCACATAAATTCAATACAATCTATACTCGATATCAATTATTATCACAAAATGTAATATAACTACAATGAGTAACTTTACTTGATTAAAATATTCGTGAATAAGTGTATTAATGCATGAATACAATTACTATTTGTATAGAATTTATGTTTAACATTAATATTATGTTAATAATTATGAATGGTTTGAATAATAGTAAAGGATTTTACTTCCGAATCTGATTTACGCAACTCAGAGATATATATTCAACAAAATTATTGTTATTATTATTGCCATTCGTTATGTTATATGAAAACCACTGACACTCTGATAGGGATTATAATATGTGTGACAAAAATTTTGCCCACAAATCCTATTATGAATTTGCTGTCACTTATTCTCTCTCTCTCTCTCTCTCTCTCTTTCTCGTCATTATGACTATTTTCCTGATCCTTTTTATTGGAAAATAGCAAAAACATGACAACATTTTGCCGACAAATCTCTTTCACACTAATTAAATAGCAGAGAATGTGAAACGAAATAAAAGTTTTCATTTTGTTGTCTAAATAACTGCAACCAAACAACTAATTGCTTATTATATACAGTATAACACCAGAATCCTCACAAAACTATTGCATTTCACTTCTATGACAATACCTGTACTAATATATCAGAAAATGAATGCAATATTTAATTATAACTGATAGATGTTGTAAAATGATAAAGAATGTTCAATAATTAAGAAGATATTATAATCAATTAAATTTAAAATAAAATATTCATTTAAAGTATTTAAGTGTCCGTTTTAATAAAGAAACGATAATGTTTAACTGAAAATGATATATAAATGTAATGTATTTAAAGGCTTGAAAATAATATAATTATATCTCTCAATAATATCTAAACAGAGGTTTTAATAAAAAGTGTCTCTTTATGTAATTTTATCAAAATATGTACCATTTTTAATTGTAGCCAGAATTTGAAAAAACTTCACATTTTTCTAATCAGCGTGTGTATTTGTATATGTGTAATATTTATTAGATTATCTTAATAGCAACATAAATTATAATTACCGACAATATGCCTTATTCTAAAAAATAGTTTTGTTTAAAAATTACTTTTTTAGAGTTAAAAGTTACGTCAATCAATACAAGTATAGATTAATTAAGTACAGTAGAGTATACTGAATATAAGTGCAAAAAAATTTCAGCAATTATATTATCAATTGTGTTGATAAAACATGTCCTTACAAACAATGAACTGAACTAAATCTAAATATAGAATACGATTAAAAGTACCGTATATAAAAAATTTATCCATCAATTACTACTGTATTCATCAAAAGTTAAATTTCCTTATTTATTTATTTTAAAAGTAACAGAAATTTCTATTTTATACACTAAATATACTGTACTGTAGATGTATTATCACATAAAATCAATATTCAAATGACTAATTGATTAGAGATTTAAATCTCAAGAATAAATAGCAGAATATACCTGAACAAATACATAAAACACATAATATATTTACAGTATATACTTATACCGGTATAACATTGATAGCAAACAAAATTATTATATCCAGTATATCCTAAAATAACTGATCGATTACTTCAGTCACGAAAGTATTTATGAAAAACACAATTATCCTAAACATTTTGTGCTCAACCACTAGAATATAAATGCTTTTGTCATTGAAAAGCATACAATATGATAGGGGAACAAGCACTTTTTACTTGTACTTTGTAAATTTAATTTCCACTATAACATTGCATGATTTACTATCAGCAAATTTTTAGTTCAAAAAACTTGTGCAAAATATGTGTAAATAATATACTGTATTAATAAAACACGAATTTAATGAATCAAATGACTGCCAGTTTGTATATCTGATAAATGGACTGGATATCATATTTTCATTAAGAGTTAAATGTTATACATTCACGTGAATTGTTTATGGCAAAAAAATTATTTATATAATAGTAATCTTAAAACTATATGTTTAATTTGTGTTTTGGCTACGAAAAAAATTATTATTTTATAAAAGTCATTTAATACAAAGTTAATAATACAGTAAATTAAAAAAAATATTAATTTAAATCAAAATGATTAAATGAGAATAGTTGAAATTATTTAATATTATAATTGATTATGTGATTTATAGGTTTAATGATTGATATAAAATTGTTAAATATAATACTCAATATTTTTGACCCCAAAAATCAATACTATACTCGTGATAAAGTTTTATAAAATATTTGTCTATGTGCTAATAAAACAATTATTTGTTTTGTGAAATACTGGTACAAAACATGAAATATTAATGGAAACACCTTTATAAATTATACGATAAATATGTTTAATCATTTACGTAATAATAATAGTGAAACAACGCGTTTAGTGAATAGGGATGACATTCAAGGTTAGAAATAACTTAATTTTGGATACATTTTACTTTTATTTGTATTGTAATTATAATATTAATATAATTTTCAAGATAAAACATCGAGATAAAACATTAGTTTCGTTAAATCAAAGGTTTATAATTTATTTATTGCTTATTGTGTCTTATCATTAATAAAAGTTTATTTATTTCAAAATCAAGTAATTACTGCATAAGACAGGTATTTTATTTGCGAAATCAATTGAAAGTGTTTTTAAATTATATTTAATATATTAAAATAATTTTCAAATAAAGACTTAGTTTTTGTAAAGCCTTAATACCTGTAGATATTAATAATAAAATTTATTTAAAATAAATAACATAATATTCACATAACAATGTTTTAAAATATTTATATTAAAAATCAACAAGCTCTCTCTCTCTCTCTCTCTCTCTCTCTGACTAAATATGTAATCTTTTTAGAGCAAGTAATCAGTTGTTCTCTATTTCCATATAATGAACTAATTAATGAACTGTTATATGTTCAAAGTCTATATTATAGAGTCTATAATATCCAAATGAAATGATTATTGTCATAAATATATTTACAGTTTTTACCTATCATAATGCCTTTCAAAATAATATATTGCTCAAAACAAATGACATTTACTGGTATATTACATCTCATCGTCAGTATTGAAATGATGTATTCATTGAATGAAACAAATAATTTTGTAGTCAATTCAATATCTGCCGAGAATCTGTAATTATTAGCAAGCATACATCTCATTAATCCGCAATTACGAGCAAATGGGAGGGGTATGCGATAAGTACGTGCTCACGAGTGAGGCTAACGTAAGCGAGATTAAGACAAAGTATGTACTTATTGAGTGAATCCTGATGTAAAAACAAAACAACAAAATATCCATAAAATGTGATTGATAACGTTTGTGATGTTTTTAGTTGGAACTTTCCTAATGTTTGTGTTTATGTCATAATCTGTGAAATTAAAAAGAAATGAGAGTGACATATATATGAGTTCACTTTTTTATCACTATTTTTCACTTTTTAATGACACAAATATCAGTAATTATTGGTTTTGTATTGTTGTCATAAATATATTTCAAATGCTCACCAATTCCTTAATTATTTGTTTCTAAAACTTGACATTCAAAATGAGACAATAGTTATGTAAATGTTATATTATAGCAAATATGATTTAAACAATATATTTAAAAAAAGCTTAGCTTGATCAATTTGAAAATTGTTGATCATAAAATTGTAGATCATACAATATAACTTACTAAAATTAATATATAAGACCAGGGATTATTTATTGATAAATTTATCGTGTAACATCTGTAATTAAATTGTTAAACACCCGTATATGTCAGACAGTTAGTCTACACTAGTATTACTAGGCCATAATTACGGTATAGCTAATCCGGTAGTTACACAACAATTTCACTAGTAACTGGCTAGTAACTAAACTAAATACAGTATATTATAATTAGCAATATCACAATTATATGATGAAATGATACAATAACTACATAAGAGCTTATAATATAAAATATTAATTATGAGTTAATTGAAAGAAAATTAATGTAAATGTTGTTATGCAGTCAATAAAGCTATAATCGACAGGATCAAACAAAACCCAATTTGATTATAAATCAATAAATGTATTAATAAAGTACATTTGTAACGATTAATAAAATAAAAACTATTTCAAATACAAAATTTTAGTACAGTAATGGTTTTAAAAAATTAAAATCTAATCAAATCACACTTAATAGCAATTCAAAACAGTAAGTAAGCACATTAATTAAAAACAGGAGTCAATTGATTTTTGCACCCATACTACTCACACGCGTTATATCTCTCATAATATCATACCTGTGTTTTGTTTGTTAGTTAATTTATAATTAATTTGAGAGCTATATTATAATTACTTAAGTGAAACTTCTAATTAGTAGTAAGTATTATAATTATTGAATATATTTTAGTTATAAAGTTCAGAACATATGATTTGATGTCATTACTATTGGCAATAGTCTATTGCAATGAACTAAATAATGATTTGAAGGGTAAAGTCAAGTTAAGTAAATGGAAAAATGGAAATTGTGATAATCTTTTTATTATCATATTTGCAAGATATTTTTTATCGTAAGAATAACTCCGGAGTTATCATATAACTGAAAAAATTTACTATAAATTGCAATACAATTGTTTAGAACAAAGCAATAATGTTTAAATTTAGTGTTAAGTGCAATGAATTATATTAAATGATAGATTATTATAATATATAACTTATAATTAAGACTAAGTGTTTAGTTATATGATATAACTTATATCCTCAAGAAATCGTATACATTCAATGTATTAAAATAATTAACTTTAATAATTGATTGTATTGATTTTATTCAGTGAATAAAATTATAAACTAATAAATAATATAATTATTACTCTGCAATAAAAAATTAAATAAAACATCAAATGAAAAACAAATACAATATCTATAGTATCAGTCAAAGTAAGAATAATTAATATTTCAAATATCAATATAATATATGATAAATTTTTTTTCTAAATTTATAAAAATAAAAGTATAATAAGTTATATTGTATTACCTAACATATAATTGCAGAGTTATTAAACATAATAAATAAAACTAAAAATCAAATAATCATGCATTCAATGATTCATAAGTTTTTTTTGCTATTTTCTTAATTTTAATTTTTCTGAATTATTAATAAGTTTTATGAATAAATTGTCTCTTTTTGTATTTGACTCGCAATTGTGTTTAGTCTCTGACATCAGAAACATCACATCAGATGATCAGTCGTCAGATCGACAAAGTCTTCGGTCGGTATCATCACTACTCTGCCAGTTATCTGTGGTTAACAGACCGATACTCTTGGGCCCATACTTATGGTCGCTGCTTTCGCTACCAAATCACTTAATGCCGTGCTAATTGCCCAGGTTACACAGCGTGCGGTCGACCATCACCAGCACATCCACGCCCAGCAAACACATCGCCATCAGTAGGCATGTCATCGATTTCGACGAACTCAACCAAAAGTACGGCAAACGAGTGCACCCGCCGGAGAGCATCGGTAGGAAAGTGAGCCAATCGGTGAAGAAATGTAGCAAAAGTTGTTCGCCTTTTGGCTTTTTCTTGCGTCTCTTTCCGATCATTAATTGGATTAAAAGTTATTCAATAAAAGAGTATCTAATCAATGATGTGATCGCCGGCTTCACTATATTAATACTACACATACCGCAAGGCATGGCGTATGGTATGCTTTCGGGCCTGTCCGCTATCAACGGCCTGTATGTATCCTTTTTCCCGGTCCTCATCTACTCACTAATGGGAACCTCAAGACATCTATCAATTGGTAAATAAATACAATTTTCTCTTTCAATTTCATTCTCTCTTTCGTTTACAACTCTAATAGAGTTTATGCTTTTGTTTTGTGTTTACTATACTTTTTGTGAAACTTTTGTGCCGATAAATTATAGCCCATTCTTACTATTACTTGACTTCTTCTTTGAGGTATTCTTTAGTGAATTGACTCTAATTTAGAGAGAGAGAGAGAGAGAGAGAGAGAGAGAGAGAGAGAGATGGTGTGATACCTGAGAGGATAGATCAATGAGTTTGTCGATGAGGTTATGGGAACCTGGGCTCATACAAAGAGTTAGAGCACATCCACACGTGTTTGAACTCATTTCACGCAAGGGATCTTATAGTCGACTGTATTTTTCCTTTGCACTGATTTTATATATTTAATTAATCTTCTTCTCTGATTAGTTTGAAGTCAATGTGTTTTTTGCTATAATTTACTACATTTCTTATATCAGATAAGAGAAACCCATTAAACATGTTAACAAAAAGTTTCCCAAAAAAATGGTTAATACTATCCCAAAAAAGTAAACCCTTTTTCAAATTGAAAACTCATGTATTTTTAGGCACTTTTGCTATAAT
>CAJPVJ010000726.1:0-21034 GCA_905397405.1 Oppiella nova
GTTTCTACACAAATATAACTTGTCACAATTTGATTCAATCTCTCTCACACACACACACACGCACACACACACACACACACACACACACACACACACACACACACACACACACAGTATTCTTTATCAGTCGCTAATAAATAATATATTTTTAGTGAATTATTAACAGGAAATGATATTTTCTCAATAGAAAATTTTAGGCAAAATTCTGATATACAGTTTGACTTATTCGAAATGTATTGGGCTATACTAGCTTAGGTTTGTAGTACATATTTTGTACACTACATATTTTACTACTGTATTTCAGTATATTTAATATTCATCATAAATTTATTTACGAAGTAAAATAGATTTAAATTTAAAAAATTAATTTTAAAATAGTATACCAAACTGAACATGTATATAGTTTTGGGAATGTATTGAATTTTTATTATTATATTTGAGTGTCAGTCAGAAAATGAAATTAAGTTCAAGTTTTTCTTTATTTATCGGAGAATAGTCTCCAAAGAATTCATTTTTTATTATTGATTATTGGAGTGAAAGACATGAAATTCGGTCCAAATTTGGTCGAAACAAGAATTTTAAATCAAAACTCAATTTTAGAGTAAATTTTATCAGTTTTAATGCTAGAGTAATAAATGAAAACTGTATTTTTACTGGAAATATTGCCAAAATTAATGCGATTTTAAATCAATATTATCATTTTGTAAAAATAAATACATTTATATAATATTTGAATTGTTTAAGTTTATTACTAATTAAAGTTTTGATAAGGACAGGTTATGTTAAGAAATATTATTTATAACAAAGTACCATTTAATTTAATGTGGATTAGACTTTAACACTATTATGAAGTATTAATAAAACAATCTATAATTAAAGATAATCTAATGATATTTATAATTATAGTAAAAGTATATTTCGCAACTCTGTCGAGAATACTGAACTCGATTTATTTGATATGTTACGGATAATTTAACAAGGATATTATAATTGTTGGAAATATGCAATTAACTTCTCTCATATTATTATGCAACTAAATCAACAAATCTATTTATATATATAATTTTAATATACTTAAGATTTTGTAGATTTAAGTAAATTTCTTATAATACAATATATTCATTTATTAAATAAAATATTTGTTAACATTAAGACCTTATACTGTATATATAAATATTCAAAACCTAGCAAGGTACGTTGCTTTATACTGTACAACGGGTTTAATATTAAATTCATAATCATATCTGGATTTTGTACCAAATATGCGACCAAATGATGAATTATTTATCTTATGAAGTGATCATTGATTTAGGATTTGATCGAAACCCTAGTCATAGGGTTTACGAGCCTTCAGTCACTGTATGTCTAAACAAAGAATATTCTGTTTATACGAATAATTTAAGGATTGAATATTTGAAACATATTAAAATTAAGTGCTACTTAGCTGTGGATATAAAATATAAATCCTGCACAGACCTAAGCTCATATATTATACTACACAAACGGTATCAGACTTTTATTTTGTGCACAAATCTATACATATTACTGGATGAATTTGTTATTTAGTAAATTAAAAATAATTGAAAATAAAGGTTTTAAGTTTTACAATAAATTTATCTACATAATATTGATTATTATTGTAGTAATGGATATAAAGTTCAATTCTCTACAATAACTTTAAATCAAAACTCAATTTTATAGTAAATCTTTTCTGTTTTAATATTATAGTAATAAATGAAAACTATTTTTCCAATAGAAATAATGTTGTTTTAAATCAATAATACACTCAATGACTGTTTGTGTCCGGTACAATTTCTATCCCTTCACCGTTTTTGTCCCTTGATTTTGAAAACCAAAGTCCATTAACATAGGAAATAATGTTAAAAGTTAACCGATTTTATCACTAATGACTAAACCATTTCTATCAAGTATACAATTTTTATCCCTATGTTAGTGAAACCAATTGTATATAAAACAGTACAAAATATGTACCGATTTTATCCCTACTTTTAGAAAACTGTAGCAAATGCTAAAAAAGTCAAAAAACGTTGACTTGAATTCAGTGTTAAAGACAAAGTCGACCAAAATGTCGACTAAATTTCGCAATAATTTGTCTTTAAAACAGAAATACGATATAATATCTAAAGTCGAAAGCGGTGTCAAACGAAGTCAAGTGAAATATGAGTTTAAATTAAAAAGTGATTCACATTTAAGTAAAATACTTAATCAGAAACAGAAGATTAAGAAAACGTATGAAAAAATTGGATCAAAAGCATCGAAAACCACTTTATATGTAAGACAATCAAACTATCCGGACGTCGAGAAGGCTTTGATTATGTGGTTAAAGCAAATGAGAGATAAAAGAGTTAGTCTTTCAAATGAAGTGATCTCTACTAAAGCCAATGAATTTGCGAAACAAATGGGTTATACGGACTTCAAAGCGAGCACTCAATACATCAAAGGTCTGAAGAGGAGAGAAAACATGAGTTTTGTTAATATTCGAGGAGAGAGTGCATCAGTTGATCCCGAAGTTGTGGCAAATTGGGAGCAAACTCTCAAACATCAGCTCAAAGATTATAGACCTGAAGATGTGTATAATTTTGATGAAACTAGTCTATTCTTCAGACTATTTCCCACAAAGACATATGCATTCAATAACGAGTCCCGATATGGAGGAAAACAATTGAGAAACCGAATAACAGTCGGATTGTTATGCAATTCTGATGGTTCAGATAAAAAGGCAATTTTTATCGGTAGAAGTCGTAACCCGAGAGCACTGCGTGGCTTAAGAAAACGACCGATTAATTACTACAGTCAACGAAACTCATGGATGGATACCAAGATATTCAACCAAATCCTGTCGAAACTCAACAAACGAATGAAGAAATCTCATCGAAAAATAATTCTTTATGTCGATAGCTGTCCGTCACATAAAGTCGAGAAAAATCTTGACAATGTTTGTGTCAAATTTTTGCCGAAAAACACCACTAGTGTACTCCAACCCATTGACCAGGGTATTATCAGAAGCTTCAAAGCACATTACCGTAAAGAATTGATTAGTAGAATGATTAATCACATCGAAAATAATGAAGACTTTAATCCGAAAGACATTAATATATTGGATGCAATGACCATAGGGTCCAATGCGTTGAATAATGTGACGCCAACTGTAATACAGAACTGCTTTAAGAAAGCATTTTTCCGTTTTGATTTGACCACAAATATAGAGATCGCTTCCGATGACACTGAAGAACCCATTGAAGAGTTATGGTCTAAGATCTCTGAGATTTCAAGCCTTGAATTCAATAATTTTGAGAGCTATGTAGAAGTAGATGATAATGAATGCACTCGAGAAGAGATCACTTTATCCGATGAGGAGATCATTCGAGATGTCTATGGAGACGAGACTGAAATTCAATTAAACAGTGATTCAGATGAGGATTCACAAGATGTGGTCAAAGTCTCTAATTCTGAGGCCATAAACCATTTGAATTCATTGCGAAAATATTTTTGGCAAAACGGCGACAAATCATTTGATGACCAGTTCTCTCAGATTCAGAACAAATTAACTGAAACTACGTTCAAACGACTCAAGCAGACAACTCTTGAGTCGTTTTTAGGGCTTTAATTGTTTGTATTGTTTCCTTATTTCATATATTAATGTATTAATTAATAAACCATTTTTGTCAAGTCACCATTTTTATCCCTAATTTCCCGAAATTTTACTACGGGACACAAACAGTCATTGAGTGTATTTTCATTTCGTATATATAAATATATTTATATAATAATTGAATTTTTAAATAGTATTAATAATTAAAGTTTTTGATAAGAATATACCGTAATATAATCTCATTAATATATAATGTATAACTGAATAAAATGTAATTAAATATGGATTAATACTTTGTGAGTATACTATAAATTAACCTATTTACTGGTACTGGTAGATGTAAGTTACTTTAATTATATTTATAATTACAGTAAAGGTATATTTCGCAATTATGTTGAGAATACTGAACTCAAATTATTTTCTATGTTAAGGATAATATAACATTGTGTTATAATTGTTAAAAGATAATTTTATATAATATCAGTGTTACTATTATGCACCTAAATAAGCAAGTCAATTCTAACCCATTTAATATAAATGTACTGTAACTACAGTACTTTATGTTAAAATTGTATTATAATATATAAAATTGTGATAAATTAAATAAATAATTATAATGGGAATAATAGAAATGTATGTTACCAACGGACAATTATTTGTTAATTTATTAATAATATCTGGATTTGTATATCAAATATGTGACCAAACCATAAATTATTTGTCGTATGAAGTGATCAATGATTTGAGATTTGATCGAAATTCTAGTCAATGGATGTACAAGTCATCAGTTACTATATGTTTGAATAAAGAATATTCTGTTTATAAAAATAATTCAATGATTGAATACTTAAACCATATCAAAATTAGCTGTTATTTAGTCGTGGGCTTACAATATAAATTCTGTTCAGACCTAAGCGACCAATATATGAGATACAAACCGGACGGTAGTATTTGTGTAACATTTTTGAATAATGTCATCAATGATACCTATATCTTGAGAGCGGATTTACTCTTACAAAACATAACTCGCATTGAATTTGCAGTGCATCCACAGTATAGTAGCTCTCATTTTATAAAAATGACAAAATTTATTACAAATAATAATAAATACATTGCAATAATTGACGCAAAACTACAGCAACTTTTACCCCAACCCTATGCGACAGACTGTTATGATTATGAGAGCAATCATATGACGAAAGCAAGTGTTGGCCCGAAATCCAGAGCCGACTGTATGTTAGAAGTGATGAAACGATTAGAGTATCAAAAGTGTGGACACAATCTGTACTGGAATTTAGATGTAATTCAAAATATTAACCATTATTATAGTCATAGGAATGAGTGCTTTGTTTTGCCTGATCATCGCTTATTGGAAACTAAATGCAAAATTGAATGCAATAATTATATAACAACTGTAGGTATTAGTGAATCCAATATAACAAACAATTTTGGCTTAAATATTAACACTCCCGTCAAATGTATTTCGGTTCCCTATATAACTCAGTTAAGTATGATTTGGAAATTTAATCCCAAAACGGATTTAATATCGTATTTGTCATCATTGGGTGGTCTATTGGGTATGTGGTTGGGATTAAGTGTATATACCATTGTCACTAAAATAGTAGAAAATTTTAAAATTATTATACAAAAAATTATGCACAACAATAGATTTAGAAATAATCATAAATTCAAATATTGTTTTACATGTTTAAATTTAATGTCATTCATTGTTTGTATGTGTGCGACATGTAATCAATTAGACAACATTTTTTACGACTACAATAAATACAATATTAAATTTAGACTCGTGTTAAGCAAACAATTAAGAATACCTGCTGTGAAATTCGAGATTGACCCGGTTAATATCAGGGTAGACTTAGTCGAAAAATATGCACCAGAATATACAGATGATATACAGAATATGAAAGACATATATCAAATGAATGAATCTATTGGCAAAACATTTAACATAAAATGGGAAGAATGGAAACTTAAGACCGATGTGTTGGCTTCAAACCGATTGGACTTATTTCGGAATATAATATACGATTACAACAATAGTCTCATTGAATGCTATTTTGAATTTAGCGATGGTCTACGTATCGATTGTCCCGACCATGTTAATAAACTTTACTTTGCCGGCACGAGTAGGGTTGTTATAGAACTTGAATTTTTCACTAATATGTCCACAGAATTTGAGTCATATTTATTGAAATTAATACAAAATAGAGGCATTTATTTGGCAAGAATTGTGATTAAGTTCATAAGCGATAGAATAGATTTTCTAACAATTGATGCCTTTTCGAGTCAATGGTATAAGTCATCGGAGGTTAGCATTAATGGCGAAACAAATATCATGTTTACAACCAATTCGTATCGACGTCTCCGAAGACCTAACTTTCAATGTGTTGAAAGTAATCAAACAGTTGATAACGTGTTTTATACAAACCAATTTGATCTGGATTATGACGATTGTGTTATTAGGTTATTTAATCAATCGTTGAAATGTTTGCCAAACTATGGTTACTTTTATTCCGTAGACCTTGATAAAGATCTAGTGAATTCTGGGTATCGATTCTGTCCATATGATGCCACTGTATTAGTTGTTAAAAATACAATCGATCTCAAAACAATTTTGGATAAGTGTTATAAAGGGTATAATGATTTGTGTGATTACATTTCTATACAAATCAGTGCATTAAAAGTGAGATCTGACATGAATTACACTCAAATCAATTTAATACCAAACTATAGTCTTGAGCCACAAGTGACAGAATACTTGGCAATGGATTTGTCTGAACTCGTCTATAATATCGGAGGTTCTGTTGGCATGTGGATCGGCATATCCATGATTTTCATGAGTAGGTCAATGGCATATTTGTTTCATCTTATTATTTTGTTGTACAAGTATTTGTTAAATAAATATTATGTGGATATTCTGTAACGTATTCATATTTTGTACACAATTCTATGCTGAATGTGTAAATTATTTAGTAAATTAAAAATAAATGAAAATAAAGTTTGAAAATTTTCTCAGCGAATTCATTCACTTAATATTGATTATTATTGTAGTAATGGATATAAAAAGCACAACATTTCTCACTCCCAACAAGAATTTTAAATTAAAACTCAACTTTTAAGTTGAATTTATATCTTAATTTCCAATGATATATGAAAACTTATTTTTATTTCTCCCGAAATGATGTCATATTTGAGTGAAACACAGGAAATATATATATTTCTTAATCTCGAAAACATAACACAAATATGTGGCCAAAATTCATTCATTAAAATGCTTTTCACATTAATTTAAATTACGTGTCATATGGCCTGCCATGCAGTCAGACATCAGTCGCGTATAGTATTCAATGTATTTCGTTATCTCTGTCTCTCCTCTTGAAATCAAACAAATGTTTTTTGTTTTTGTTTTCAGATTTATTTGTCTGCAATACATCACGAAATGATGGGTTAAACAAAAAAAGCGCAAAAAAACACAGAAATGATCTTAAATTATGGTTTTATTGTCTCAACGAAAAGTTTTTTCTTTTGTTTTATTCCTAAGAATATAATGAAAAAAGTTTTTTATTTTGAAGAATACATCGCTTTGAAAGAGACACGAAAACTATGGTTTGTGATTGAAATCTCATTTTATTTTATTTTTTTGTAAAATGCTTTAAGTGTAAGCAAGAAACTTTTTATTTCAATAGTATTTCAAGGGATTTATTGCGATGTCTTTGATTAATAGAGGATTTGTTTTATTTTTGCTTTACTCTCATTTGAAATCCTTTTTAATTAAAGCAATTATACTTTTTTTAAAACTAAAACCATTTCATTTAATTTATAAAATAATAAATCATGACATTCGGATTAAAATAATTTTTATTAATTATTATTTATCATTACATGCATTATAACTTTTAATGTTAAAAGCTAATGAAATTAAAATGAAATGTAAATTTTGATGCTTAAAACATTTTTATGTAAAACTGTTTTATAGATTATTTATAAGTGGAATTAGTTTTGTAAAAATTAAATTAGACACCCATTTATTTAAATAGCATTACATTTGTTCAGTTAATTTCTAAAGGCTTTTAATTTAATGTGAAATTAGTGTTAAGTATGAAATGGTTTTGATGTTTACCTCATTTCTAATATGAAAGCAATTGTTGTATAAAACAATTAACAAATAAATGCAAAGTTAAAACTCAGACATAAAACTCAGTTTTTATATAAATTATTACATTAAGTACCGAAAAATACAGTAATATTCAATGAATTGTCTCTCACTTTATCTGTACATTAAAATATACCATTTTTGACAAATATGGTAATAATTATTTTATTAAATAAATTTTAATCAAAGGATATATTTTTAAAATTTTCATTTTATAGTTAAGAAGTTTAATTTTGATTATAATCTAATTTTTAATTCATATTTGAGAATCTTTTCAGAGTAAATTTAATTGTAACTGTGTATTTTTATAATAAAAACTTACGAGTTAGATAAAATGGTATTTATACAATTCATTAGACACACTTTTAATAAAGTAGTTAAAAACACAGTTTCACTGGTCTTTGATGGTAATGTAATTACAGTCAAACGCAAGAATTTAATTAATATTTAATACTTTTTACATTCAATTCATTGGTTAGTATACGTTTGAAAGGTTCCGACAAATGTCTAGTGAATTGTATTGGGATTCAAGTTAGTACTCATTTACTTGAGCTATAAGTGAATCGCAATGAAAGTAAATTTTAAAAATCAGTACAAATATGAAAGCCGATTTATTAATTAGGAGACAATCGTGAAACATTGAAAACTTAGTATTCGAGTCCAAAAGCTTATTTTAAGTTTATTTTATGACAAGCAAACTTTATGACTTATAATTACTTATGATTTAATTTATTGTATTAAATATGAATATGTATACAAGTATGTGCATGATTAGGCAAGCTTAGTTTTTAAACTCTCTGCGTAAGTTTTGAATTTAAAGCTTTTAGTCTCGATTACTAAGTTTTCAATGTTTTACGATTGTCCCCTAATTAATAAATCGGCTTTCATATATTGATTTTTCATTGCCATAACTTTGGATAATTAAATCAGTTAGACATAATTGTTAATCATTCTATAAATAACATTACTTTAAGTTAAAGTCTTTAACTGATTACATAAAAATGAAATGATTTTATATAAAATGATTTTTGTGTTAAACCTGAAACCAGTGTGAAATTTAAATCGATAATCGCCAGCGTTTTACAGTGTAAATGCAAATACTGTACAGTACGGTATCAATAAAAATAAAATCTCTTTAAACTACAAACTAATTCCCAACACATATCTAAAACCGTCATATTATACATACGAGAGCTCCAGAATCGCGTAAAGAATATTCTGATACATGTATTCATACATAAGAATAGGGCATCGAATTGAATGGGAATGTGTCGGCAATATATTAGTCGGTGTATCCCTCGGAGACAAATTAAAAGTCTTATAACTTATAGAGAGATTCAAAACACTGTATCCACTCTTGTTTTTATTAGTCGAGCGCATAAAATGTCAGTTTTTAGTAGTAGTTGTGTCCCTATTTTACAAGTTTAGTTCACTATTCAATACGATAATGTTTTTCTTATGGAAACCTTGAAATGCAAAATGTATAGATATTTTGTGCACAAAATAATAAAATATTTACTGAATATGTTTTCTGTTGAAATGATTTTTTTGTTTGTTTTTTTTGGTTTATAAATCATGTTATCTTTGAAGATGTCATAAGAATAGTGTGTTTAAAACCGTAGGAAAATTAGTCCAATTTGGTGCCATACTCTACCATCCCTTTCCTTACAATTTTTGTAACAAATTACACGATTTGGACGTTTTCATAGGGAATGTCATTATAGATATCTAGACATCAATAATCAATACTATCTATTCATATAATGTTTAAATTGATTTTTGTTCAAATTCTTACAAAAGTGTTATGCAATCAGTTTTGGTACTGAATGTGTGTTGCAATCACCGGTTAATATGTTTACTACTTTGGGTCCAAAACAAAATTATTATAATATTAAAATATTATATTCATTTGAATAAAATACACATTTGCATGAAAAATATATTTTGTATTTTGAATTATAATTTTTGCGAAATATCCTTGTTAGTAGTTTTAGATTTATTAGTATTAAGATCATTATCATGGCATAATGAGCTTGGTATAAAAAGCTAATAGAGTATTAGTTTCTGTTACTGTATGTTATAGCGATAGTTGAATGTAATATTTCTGATACGACTTTATATAAAGCCATCAAAAATGTCAAAATACTATATTTGTGTGGAAATACACATATATTTATATATATTATGTTTTTCTCTCTGAAAAATGTCTGATAAGAAAGTCATTTCACGAAATGACAATTTTTTCATATAATAAATATATTTTCTATATACATAAGAAACTCTTACCATTCATAAGGTATAATGTGTTCAGAATTGATAATATATTTTG
Organism: Oppiella nova; assembly: GCA_905397405.1. Lineage (NCBI taxonomy): Eukaryota > Metazoa > Arthropoda > Arachnida > Sarcoptiformes > Oppiidae > Oppiella > Oppiella nova. The sequence goes on from CAJPVJ010000726.1 coordinate 10,117, forward strand.
CCTAATATTTTCCAGATTATAAAAATAGTTTTAATTTTAATTGGTGTTTTAATTTTTAAATGTGATAAATGAAATTTTATTGACTTTCAGTATAATATTTAGCTTGTTTTAGGCATGACTTTTAAACTTTTAATGAAAATAAATTAAAAACAAATATATAAGGCTGAATTAAAAATTCAAATACAATAAATTTAAATGCTAATTGTAGATAAAATTAATTTGTGTGTCGCAACTAATTAATATTAATGCAGAAATAATCTTAGGGGACATTTCTGCTAGAGTTAACAAGTATTTTAAAAATTATAATTACCCTCATATCACAAATTATACAATAATGACAAATAAAATAATAAGCTATAATGGAAAGTTTATAAAATTTGTCTAAACTTATAATTTATTTATAAAGTTTAACCAAAAATAATAATAAGTTTTAACAATATCTGTCATAATGACATACAAATCCCATTGAAATGTGTTTTTATATGTTTCATAAATATTCACAAATAAAAAGTTTAGTTTAAATTTAATTATCTATAAAATATGGATATGAAATCTTTTGTGAATAAATATTTTATAATATTATTATTAGACCATTTCTATTAGATTCATTCAAAAGGACTAAAAGGATTTTATTTGCTGTAACTATAAAGAACAACAAATCTTTTTGAGTGTATATTTAAATAATGTATACAAATGTTAATCAAGAACTTTATATACATATAAATTGAGAAAATATATTTCGGGTTAAATCTTATTTTTAAAGAAATTGTCATTTTATTAATAATAGAAACTTTTTTTAACGTTAAATTCTTTACACAAGATTTTTTCTATTGAATACCACTTTAAGTGGAACCCCGGGATTCTGTGACCCATATATTCTTTATATGCAAATGATATAAGTTTTTTAGATTTAAAGTAATTCATAATAATTTGCATTTAAAATAATTTTTGCGTATAATTTGAATAAATTTTACATTTTTATTTTCATGCATTTTTATATTAATGTATTTGATATTTTTGGTATTTATGTATTTTGTATTGATTTTTAGTTTAGTTTGGAGAGAGAGAGAGAGAGAGAGAGAGATTAACTCAATTTAAAAGTCAAATTTTTATTATTCTTACATTTCAATCGTTTATTATAATAGCAAAAAACTTTCATTTCTCATTTCCCTAACAATTTGTATAAACACAGAATATTCTGAAATTAAATCTATTTAAGAATTATGATGATTCTTTATTGAAAAGGTTATCTCAGTTTTATATAAGAATTTGTTATTAAAACCTAATTAATAATTGTTTAGATTGTACGTGTACTGTATATGTAAACTGTATAATTTCATAGCAAGTGTTAAACTTTTTTTATTAATAATATATTATATAAAGTAATTAATGGATTTTTTTTGTGTACTCATTAGTTTTCTAATTTAAATTATAATAATGTTTATTATGATTTAAGCTACTTGTAAAAATAAAGTATTTACTTGGCTAGTAATTCATTTTAGCATTTATAACTCGTAATTAATATAATAATTACTGTAAGTAATAAATTATTAAAACAAATATTGAATTTAATTAATTATCAATTTGTTTTGTTTGTTTAAAATTAATTAATATATTAATTAAATATTAATCTGTAGCCTTTCATGTGCACTTTAGTCTCAAGACATAAATTAGTTTAAATAAATATGAAAACATCATCAATTTTTGGGTTCAAAAATTCTCATCAAATATAAATCACAAAAATGTGGTGAAAAAATAAAATCCTTATGAAGTCATTAAAGTATAAATAAAAAAACAAATTCTTAAATTTTTGTTTGTAATCCGCAAAATTTTGTAAAAATAATATATAAGATCCAGAGCTCCTTAATTGCATAGACATTATTTGTCGTATTAAGTGTATCTCAAAAACTTATATTTTTAACAAAATCTTTTATTACCATTATAATCTGGTTTCTATATAATCTCGTATTACTTTTAAGCTTTATAACTTATTACTAGATATTAATAAAAATAAAATAACGTATATTTTGCCAGAAATTGCCAAAAGTCAAATTGATTCTTTATATTGAAAGATTAGTCTTTAAAAGTTTATAGTTTAAAAGTCTATGATTTGGTTCTTGGTATACAAATCATAAATATACAGTATGGATTCACTTAACTTTTGATTATTTTCAAATAAATATGACTTTGGATTATATATTATTAAGAATATCGTAATTTAGGCATAAATCAATAATGTGTGTGTGTGTGTGTGTGTGTGTGTGAGAGAGAGAGAGAGAGAGAGAGATTAACTCAATTTAAAAGTCAAATTTTTATTATTCTTACATTTCAATCGTTTATTATAATAGCAAAAAACTTTCATTTCTCATTTCCCTAACAATTTGTATAAAGTTTTTCGCGCATTAATTGTCTTTAATTTGCATAAATTTATAATTCATGTTTTATTGTTGCTGTGGGTGTGTGAGTGTGTGAGTGAGAGAGAGAGAGAGAGAGAGAGAGAGTATATGAGATTATTATATTTATGATCAGATTATTTATTTATGTCTCAAATATTGATGTGTTTAACAATTTATATCCAAATTATTTATTTTTTTGAAATCAAAGTTAGGATTCCTTGAGAACCGATATCTCACGGGAATCGGTGTTCTCTATAAACTCGTGGCTTAATATAAACTATAAAATAGTAAGCATGTAATACACTGTACAGAGTAGTATATACATTTCTATTATTTATTACATGACATCTAAAATAATAATTTATTCAAATTCATTAATATTCAGTCATTTGTGTATATATTTTTATGGCATACGAAGTAAAGAAAATTTTATTTTTTATATATTTTTGTGTCCATTTAAATATTTATCAAATTTCGCTTACAATTTGAATAATGATAAGTGAAATCTGTATGTGTTTTACCGAAACAAATACGGTCTACTCACGATTCTGAGTAATTTTTATTTTAATATTATTAATGTGAGAATTGTTAATTTTATGTCTAATTGATAGCTAATTAACTTAATATATTTAAATGGAATTTTTATCAAACATATTTTTATCATTACTTTAATTAAATTACTAAAGTAACAAAAGTAAAAATAACATTTTATCAAAATTTAACTGATTGTATGTAATTTATTTATTGATAATAATGCGGCCCAATATGTTATCAGGGACAATAAATTGCTCCAATGCCTTTCCAACTGACAGCACCGGTGTGTCCCAGTGTTAGCCACTACTCTATAAGTTAGGTCTGCGAAAATCAATAACTCTTTGATTATATCATTCCTCATGAGTTTTGTTAGCTTTTCGCCAATTATTATCAGTTTTGTTCACTACTAATGATACCATTGATTCTCATTAAATGTTTTTCTCTTTAATAATATCTATTATACAAATGACATGAAAAATCGCAGCATATTTGTTACACAATCTTACGACTAAATTAATGGCAACTTACAAGTGAACATCATTTTTAATTAAAATTTTAAACAATGGTTTACAACGTGTCAGTGAAATAGCATTTCAAAAATGTTTGCTACAGATATTTCTATGGTATAACTATATGGTATACCGTATAACTTATTTTTGTAAGTTTTAAATAAAGTGTCAAAAAAGTTTTAATCTCAAAGATGTAGTATATTTTTATTTTTGAAAATTTTTGTCAGTTTAAGAATATATGGCATACAATCTATTCATGTTTTCAGTCAATTATTTCTCACATCTCTCTCTCTCTCTCTCTCTCTCTCTCTCTCTCTCTCGATAACATTCTCTTGTATTCTCTCGCTTATCATTAAAAGTAATTGAAATTCACATAAAACCTAATTTGTTGGCAATGTTTTCCTTAAAGGGCTGAGAGTTTATTCATGTGTCGGATTGCCAGGGGTTTAATAAAGCAAATAATGCATTGAAATCTTGACAAAACTTTCATAATTAATTTTCGATTCTCTTAATTTATTTAATCGCTATAAATTATCAATTATGGTTAGACTATATTGCTATTAGGTGACACCCTGGTGCTTCCATCATGTCTAAGATATATCACAAACACTGAACGTTAAAATAGCGGAACACAAGAGATAGTGAAGATATTTGGTGTTCATCTTATTTCTTATACAACCATATCATGACATACCAGTGCACACAAAGCGGCTGCTAATCGCTGACCATTTATGTCAGACTTTATACTAATATATTGCTTTCAATTAATGGTTGAAACAGATGCTCATTGTCTTAGACACTGAGTGAGTGAGTGAGTGAGTGAGTGAGTGTGTGTGTGTGAGAGAGAGAGAGAGAGAGAGAGAGAGAGAGAGATTTATTATTATTTGTAATAAATGTTGTCATTTTTGATATGAAACTACTAACGAGAGAGAGAGAGAGAGAGAGAGAGAGAGAGAGAGAGATTTACATAATTTAGACGATTAGTTTATTATTTATCATTTTATAGTGTATTTATCATTAAAAGCTAATTACTTTACATTTTGCTCACTTTATCATTAATTTTAATTACTATTAATTCAAAACACAGAATATTCTTTGATCAAAATTAATACTGGATATTCAGGATGTGTAAGAATATGAGAAAATACTGCATAGAAATTTATATAAAGATGAAATTTTTATTTAAGTTGTAAAAATCTAATCTACTTTATAAATGCTTTTGATTTGATCTGAGGATTTAAAAAGTATTGCATTTCATACCATTAACTCTATACTACACTCTACTAACTATTAATACTAAAAACACAAATTTCTAAATAACTATAAATTGTATGACTCTTAAAACCATTTGGGGTATTTGAAATCAATATATAATTTCTTTCTGAGAGTACTTTACTTCGCTTTTTATCAGCGATTTGTTTCGATAGATTTGACTTAAGGATATGATATAGTGTGTTGGGGGTCACCAAAGGTGTGCCCGGGTTCGCACAAATCCATGTCTAATATATCACACGTTTATCAGATGTATATTTGTTAAAATAGTATGTATTTATTTGGGCACCGATTCTGTGATTTATATAAAAAATTTCATTTAAGAAATGGTTTTACATGTGATTTATTCGTCGATTCTTAGAAGTGTTGGGAAAGTGTTGCGAAGGTATGGGTTGGGAGAAAGTGGGCTAATACTGGCAGTAATGAAATGGCAATACAAATAAAACACACAAAACATATCATTTGACTTAAATAGAGAGTGCATTAGAGATAGCTATCGTATACTACTATTATTCTTAAAATAAAAGCGGATTTACTTTTTGTTTTTTGATTCGCTTTTGGGCTTAAAGTTGAAAAGTTATAGTCTTTGCCCAAAATAGTGATACCAATGAAAACTTCTGGTGAATGTAAAAAATGTTGTGAATGCTAAACGTTAAACCCATGATTCTTATGAGCATTATTCTTATGATAAAGTATGAGAATTATTAGGAATATCTTTTTTTATATGCAATTCCGATATATAGGTTATTCTGTATATTCTCCAGTCATTTCTCCCTTTCCTTTTCTCTTTATAAAACATTTTCCAGATTCGCTTCACTAAGCAATAAGTATTCTGTTTTTCTCCCATTCCTTCCCAATGCCGTTCCCTTTATATACATGTTCTCTTAATATTACATTCTCTCTCTCTCTCTCTCTCTCTCTCTCTCTCTCTCTCGAGCGCTCTGTGTGTGACATAAAGAATACAATCATATCTGGGATTCATTATTCTTGTGAACAATCTCTTGAGTCCCTCTTTTTTGTCGGCGTATGGATGTATGGATCAGCTCAGTCTCAGCACTCATATATACACTCGTATTCCTCAGCTCTAAGAGTGTGAGCTTTCAGTGCCATTACATCTCATAACAAATGGATTATTGTTTTGTTTAACTCTTTATATCACAAACACATAGTGTATATAATATGTCACAAGAATATTCTATCCATTAATGTATATATCATATAAGACATTGCATTTTGAAAAGTTTTTAATTAAATTTGTTGCACAATAGGACATGATTTGTGTTTCATTTATCACTACTCTATTCACATTAATTAAACTCTAAATATATATTATACTGAATATCGAGAAAATTCTTTAATTAAAGTTATTTTGCTTTAAAATTAATTAATTAATTATCCCAATTATGAACTATAAGAATTCATTGAAATGAATGTCATTCAAAATGTTTACAGTATTTATGCCTAAAGAAAACTAAAATTTAAATAAATTTTGTATATTAAGAAAAATAATAGATAAGAATATGTTCTTTGAAATGATAGATAAGTATTAAAATAAGTACTTTTTGGTGGATTTATTGTGAATGAAATGTAATTTTTGTGTTTTAAATAACAAAAGAATCGCATATTTTAATGATTAATGAAATAATAATTTAGTTTTTAAAACAATGGCTTACAATATATGAGAAGACATTAACAAAAGAGTTATGTAATGCTAGAGATATAAAATGCTATTATATAACAGTAGTCATTAGTAATCTCTATCTCTCTCTCTCTCTCTCTCTCTCTCTCTCTCTCGTTAGTAGTTTCATATCAAAAATGACAACATTTATTACAAATAATAATAAATACATTGCAATAATTGACGCAAAACTACAGCAACTTTTACCCCAACCCTATGCGACAGACTGTTATGATTATGAGAGCAATCGTATGACGAAAGCGAGTGTTGGCCCCTTTAGGTCTCGGCTGACATACAATCTTCACTACTTTGCTAATCTCATAGTTTTCACACCTGTGTTAGACATGACCTTAAATCTACATTAAGTTTTATAATTGGTAATAATATCAGATAGGAATGAGAGCTTTGTTTTGCCTGATCATTTCTTATTGGAAACTAAATGCAAAATTGAATGCAATAATTATAAGTGTAAATCAGAATTAAAAGTATCAAAAATCAAGTGTATTTATTATTTAAAATTGGTACCAAAAATGTAATATAAAAATTCAATAATCAAACATTTATAATCAAATGAAACTTTCATTACGAAAGTCAATCATAAAAACATAATTAAGACTACAATACAATATTGCAATAAAATGAACATAAGATTGAAAAGTTGGCAAATTATGAATGAATAATATAATGATTTAATCTAATAATACCACCAAAACTAGTGGTATATAATTTGAGTGCAAAAATCAAAACAAATGCCATATTCAGGCCACGAGATCAATAGACATCTAGTCTTCATCGTTATCGGTGTCGCTTAGGGCCTCCTCTTTGATCTCTACGACATCCATGTCCTCCTCCTCCTCCTCGTCATCATCGCTGGAGATCTGTTCCTCTTTCACCTCTTCCTTCACCTCTTTCTTGATCTCAAGTTTGATCTCTTTTTTTATGCCGGCTTTGGTGTCCATCAGTTCAGACTTAATCTCTCGCTTAATGTCATACTTCGAGTCCATATCCTCGTCTTCAGACTTGATCTCTTGTTTGACAATAAACTTCTTGTCGTTGTCTTCGTCCTCATCGTCATACTGAGCGTCAAACTCATCATCTGTTTCTTCGTCATTGGTCTCCACTTCTTCTTTGATCTCCTTTTCGTTCAACTCTTGGGTATTGTCTTTCATATCAAGACTCAGAACCGTAGTCTTGAGGTCTTTGAAGGTCGTCCTATCGCTGTCCAACTTCTTGATCATCGACGCCATCCCCGTCTCCACGCGAGACAACTTTGTCTTATAATCCTTGTCGTACTTCGTGTCAAACTCGGGATCAGCTTTGATGCGTTTGATGGCCTCCTGTTGAGCGGCGATCGTGATGTCGATGGCGGCCAAAGAGGTGGACGCCTTGTAGTACTCGTAGAGGATGTGTGTATTGATGAGTGACTCCCACCTCTTCAGGCGACACATGTATTGGCGGCGCTTCTCGTCGTCCAACGCATTCACCTCTTCGTCCGATTTGATGTCAATCTTATAAAAGGCGAGAAAGTCTTTGATCTCTTTGCGCGACAACACGTCGCTGTAGTCGTCATCGGCGGTCACAGCGCTATCATCGGCGCTGGTGTTGGTGTTGGACGCTATGGACGCACTCCGCGGCGACGCTCTCTTAGCGGCGGCTCTACCTCTGTGGCGGACAACCATCGTGTGGTACGAGTGATGGGATGTGTTTCAGTGATAACACAACTAATGGCTGAATGGTATGTAAGAGTGGTTTGAAACGTTGGATCAACTGATGAATGGTATGAATGGCGTGAATGTGTGCACAAGTGGTGTGTTTATGACAGAATGCAATGTTTTTGACGCATTTCAATAAACACTGTTCAGTGACTGAACGGTGTGTTCAAAACGCGCGTTAAGTGTTCATCACATATAACGTTACGATCATTCGCCCCCTTCTCGCATATTTTAGTGGTACTCATATAAAAACCTTTCCACTAATTAGCAACCCTTCCCCCTATTATATATGCACTTCTTTTCTAAATGATATTTCTTAATACAAATAAAGTACACAATATTCACAAATTACGATACTCTTTGAAATTTACTGATTATTCCGTGTTTTGCCCCCTTTTGTAATAAATAAGCAAAATATATTGAAAACTTATATAATTTATTATGTTTTTTTGGTAATTAAATACAATTAATAATTTAAAAATATATATTTATATATAACTCTGTCTCCAAAACACGCATATTATTACACTGTTTATAATGAACTACTAATTAGTAAGTGTTAAGCGAGTTATTATGATATGTATGTATTCTTAACACAGGTATTACAGGTGTGGAGAGAATATATTATTAACAGGGTTAAAAACAATTAAAGCTCAGCATGCATTTGTGGTTAGTATTTATTAACGTATTAGAAGTGTATTTTAACAAAAGTATTATCACAACTGCCTGTCCAACAGCGCCGGTGTGTTTGCGGGCGAGTCAATGCATGAGTGACCTAGTACGCTCAATCCTACCCCGGGTCACGGGTCTTACATGACCTCTGAGGGTGACCTGAGTGTTGGACTCCTCCTTCAGAGTGGCCATTAAATCCAGTTTCTCTCGCAATCGCTTCTCCTTTTCCACTTTGTCTGTCCATAACTTCAGGTTTGTTCTGTGGTTCGGAGGGAACGGTATGTTTAAAATTAGTTTTAAACTTTTATAACGATTACATGTTTGTGCGCCGGTATTCTCGTATTACAAGCAATTTCGTATGCAATTAGTTTAATGACTGTCAGAAATTTAATATTAGTTTTTATAATTTACTTGATTTTTAGGTATAAAAATGATTTTCAATAGAAACTCTCGATAAAGACTTTAGACTTTGAGGTGAGACCAGACTTTTGTGATTATCAGTAAATCAGTGTTTAGTAATACAGTAAAAATGTGAACCCATCTGTAAATCCCTGCTTTAATTGATTATTATATTTGATAAGAGAGTCATAAATATATTGAAATCACAAGTTTGCTGCAACTTTTTAAATTAGTTTCGCAAATACTGGTAAACTTTAGTTTCTATTTATTTAACTTTGCATATCTCCTACTGATTAGGTATGCTCGACATACCGGCGCACTTTTAATGATAATTAAACAAACTATTTAATACATACATGCAATGATTTAAGTAAACCCTGGTGTTTGGCAATAATTGTGTTAATAGTTTGAAGCATGGAATCGATATATTGGTCAAGAAGTCCACTTGAGAGGCTGGTTGCTCGTGAACCTTATCCCTGTCCATCAGTGGTATTGGCTTACGACCCAACTCTTTCTCAATATCTCCCTGAGCGTAGAACTCCTCGAACAGCTCCTTCACCTGTTCCCTGGCCTCCATCCATGGCCTGGCCGTTGAGTTGAGGTCCGCGGCGGTCATCGAAATGGCTTCTAATAGTGATCTATTGAATAAGATTTATACACATTTTTATTATATTCTGTAAGTTGTGAGCATTTATTTACTTGTGCTCTATATTATCCCAATCAAATGTTCCTGAGTTTAGGATTTTCTCTAATTTGGCTTTATTTGGGAAAAATAGGGCCAAATCTGTGGCCAAAATGCAGTGTTTGATGAGTGATAACACCTTTTTATAGTCCGCTGTCGACAGTGTATGCAGAATATTGTGTCCATTTTGCTGTCAAATACAAACAATTCAGACATTTCGATGAGAAATACAAAAATATTTATAAAAACCAATTAATTTCTGACTTCGGTTTCATAGTAATGTTATATTTCTTCACAAATTAATGCCCTATAAAACGATTACCTAATACAATCGCATTATTTGCTATTGAGTGAACGTTATACACTTGCCAAACCAATATCACCACCACGAGATTACCCCTACACCACATATACCGCCGATTGCCGCGCCTACTCACCTACTCTTTAACTAACCAGGTTCCCCTGTGGTCGAGATCATGGCAGAGGCCGCTCACGAAAAAGGCCAACTTCTCGAGTCGGGTGAACCGGTCGGAGTCGTGGATAAACACGTATAGACTGTGGGCGACACTGAATCCGTGGGTCCAGTTATGGTAGGGAACGCGCCGGTAGTTTTTGCGAACGCTTAACGTGAACCTAGTGTTTATGAGACAATTAATCATCATGATAGATAATAACTGGTCTGTTAGTAATTTGTTTCGCTATGGTATGTCTCGTAGAATTGTCAGATAATTATTTTAAATGCCATTCCTGTCGAGTATGTTATACCTGTAGAGGTCATCGTTGTCCAGATTAGGAATTCCGCTGATTTGTTCAAACACTTTGATTGAAGTCAAAAGTTTGTGGTCATCACTCAAATAGTAGGGTGAAAACGATGTACTAATAAACACATTACAAATAATAACATCAATTAAAAAATCAGATAAATAGCTATAACATGGTTTATGCCTTACTCTAAGACCTGGGGTGTCTTGAATTTGATGACGTCCTCCCGTGTGCGCTCCAGTTCCTCGCTATTACTAGTGTTATGATAGGACAGTATCTCGAGCGCCACCTTATTCTTCTGC
>CAJPVJ010000727.1:0-21033 GCA_905397405.1 Oppiella nova
ATTTTGAGTCCTAAGTTCAGGTCGAGTGCCGAGCCTTTTGATACATTGTCTCTCTCCTGTCTCATCCTTATCGTCATCTCCTCTATCAGAGCCTCGATTTAAAGCCATACCACTCAACAAAAACCGATATCTGCGTCCAATATATTACATAACCAGAGAATACATTTGACTTTCACTCTCGTGTATATGTGATCCTCAATAGCGGGGAAATTATATATATATCTAATATACAGCGCCGGAATATACAGTCTATACCATCATATCATGTCATTTACAGAGTGTACGAATAAAAACTATTTTATATATAGTTTTTTAGTACCAATTTATCTGAAAAACTAAAATATTAGACGCCATCCATATATATATTTTCATATTTGAGCAAAACTTTTAATAATAATATTCCTAAAGTTTCGCTATTTATTCGACACACGTTTGCATACATGCATTGGCCTCTTATGGCTCACTGTCTGTGCTCTCTATCCTATCTCTCGCTAAACATAATAGACATAACATAAGGCATAACACATAAAATATCAAATTATACCTATAGATCACTATTTTTTCTCTACATTGTATTTATATGGCTATTAAATACGCGAATAACGATATGACCGCACAATTTAGGTGTGTATATGGTATTGAGAGACCGAAACATTTTTGCACATCTATTGTCCCCGCATAGTGTCTCTATGTCTTGACTTAAAAAAGTCTGGTGCTGGCTTATTTTTAATAATAGCTAAGTAATATAGTGTGCAATAAGTTTAGGGCTCATACATTGAAAAATTGGTGTCCGTTACGTGAGTCCTTTGCAGTGCACATCCATGTCTTGACGTTATTTCACTCTACAGTACGTGACTTTTACTTTACTTTTATTGTAAAGTGTAGTTCACTATACTTTATGTGCCTTCATATAAGTCTAAGCCATACTCTCTTATATCTCAAACTCTACACCATTAAAGTGGTAACAAAATTTGCAGAGCTATATTTTAATTTTTAATTGCATTTCTAAAATGTAAAGCAATTTAATTTAATATAATAATAAATAATTCTCGCTTTCGCTATGAGTTTGAGTCACAGAATATTTGGCAATTTATTTCTCTCGCAACAGAAATCTCTCAGATATTCATCGGTGGTGTTTACGAAATTCATGTAAATTTAGAAAACGCTTTGTTTTGCTCCACATTTCAAGTCAAACAGAATTACAGGAATATTATGATTATATGAGAGACAATGTATCAAAAGGCTCGGCACTCGACCTGAACTTAGGACTCAAAATATTCATTATAATAAAAGTCATACCATTAGAGCGAAAGGAGAATAAGGGATGAAATGGCAATAAACTAAACACAATGTAGCGAATACTGGGCTTAAATGTTAGGCAGGCTTTAAAAATAAGTTTAAAATAATGTAGTTCACAGTGTATAGAGATATGTATAGTGTTTGTCATATTTATGCGGCCGACATATCTATGGCACTCATCTCTCTATCCCTATCCCTATCCCTATCACACAATATATGCCAAAAGGCTTCGGCTGTGTTTGAGTTGTTGTGTCGACTCTTCCGCGAGTGTCTAACGTCTTGTGATTTATGAGTAAAAAGACTTCATTTCTATAGCAACTGAACGAAAAAAAGAAGAGTTTATAGATATGCAAAACAGTTTGTGCTCTCAAAACGACCAATACTGCCGGCGCTCTCACTCTATGACTATGCCATCCACTACTGGCACAAACCAAATGGTATTTTATTTGAGAAACTTTTGTACGAAACCATCGAAAATGGCATTACATTAAAGCCACTCTCTATTTACTAAACACATACACACAGCCAGTCGTTGCATACTATGGCCCGACGACTGTGTCATTAACCAAAACTCCTAGTCTTTAGTCGTGTGTCTAAAGGACTTACTTTCGAGTACTTCTCATATGTTTATTACAGACACTGAGAGGGAATTGCAAACTAAATAAATGCCAATTTTCTAACAAACTTTATTTTACGGGTTAATATAAACACAAAACACGAGTTGTGTTTAGTTTATTCTATACTACAGTATAATAAAATAATAAGAAAAATTGCTATATTTTTCTTTGACTTGATATTAATTTTCTTAACAGAAAAAACAGTTTAATTATATTTTAACCTCAATATAAAGTAATATTTTTTGAATTAAATAGTGTTTAGCCTCGAAGTGGATCTCTTTAGTTTATAGTTTATAATCCATGGCTTGAGTGACGCCTACATTGAAAATAAAAATCTGTTCATTCAAAGGAAATATACTGTTTGGTGTCCACACAATAGTGTACTTTGTTTGAGTTATTCTCAAAACCAAAATAACAATCATAAACAAAATAAAAGGGTTTTTAATATGACTTATACCCTCACCGTTGAGTTGTATTTATACGAGAATTCATTGACTCACATATTCTTTATACTTAAATAATTGACTGCAAACACACAAAAACAAAACCAAAAAATTTGGGATTGGGTTTAATTGATGCCATGCTTTGCCCATAAAAAATTTAATTGAAATTTATTTCTTGTATAGTATATTAATATTTTGTGTAAGAAATACTATTGTGCACACGACGTATAGGGCCGTATAGTAGGTGGAGGTCTAATACTTAATTATTAGTTAATTTAAGATTAGTTTGGAATTAGTCTTACGTTTTGTTTAATTATTACCTTCTCTTAGAGGATGAGTTGAATGCCTTGTGGTTTAGTCGGAGTTTATGTTTTCACATTTTGCCATTATTTCTATACGTTTCTCATAGAAATATACTTGTTTTTTGGCGAACATTCATGTTTCCCTGTGTGTGGCTCTCTCTCTCTCTCTCTCTCTCTCTCTCTCTTTATTTTAATATTATTATTATTCTTATTATTATTTTCTATTAACTAATAAATTTCATATATATATATATGGCAAACAATGTAATCATTTTTCAATTTAATTAACCGAATAGTAAGAGAATGGAAAATATGAGTTCCTTTTATTCATGCATTTTTGCAGCCTTTCAATGATTTTTTAAGGATTGGCCGAATCGGTACATAACTAATGCCACAATTTTCTTATTTTTCTCCGAAATAATGGCACAAAATCACGAAAATACAGGAAATCTCATTGAATGAGAGAACGGCGTGAATGAGTGGCCATCTCTCAAGTGGGTGTCATGTCATACGACTCATACCTTTCCCTTTGGGAGAGACAGTGTTGGTGTGGACTGAAGATGTAGTGGAAGTAGTGGTGAGTTATTTGGGTTAATCCGCTCAGCATTACCTCAAAAACTTATGTTAAATGCATTGTTCGTAATATTGTATTACAAGTCTTAAGCGATCGTTAGGTATTTGACATGTATTTAGTCTAACATTTTAATAATATTCATAATATTCATCGAATTTCTATTAAGACTTCACATTATGTTTAGTGAATCACAAATATATGGGCGGAATATCAACGACTGGAAACACATTCTTACGGGGGTTTTGAAGCCAGATATGAGTCTTAAACACATATAAACTCCTAAATCCTCTCAATACTATGTATTCATAAAGAAAATACAAACTTTGAATCCAGCGGACAATGTGTCAGTTTTTATGCCCAAACTCAAGTATATGTTTAGTATAACAAAGTTTTTTGTGTGTTTCGACTCTCACTTACACTCCGGTGTCGGCCTCTTCTCTGATCATACGATCGGTACGGATAGACAGGTGCGGACACGACTCAACATTGAGAGAGAGAGAGAGAGAGAGAGAGCTTAGCCTTATAGCACTTTATTCTCTCATTCATTTCTATTGCAAAATAAGTAAAAAATATTTGAGACGTGTTTTACTCGGCAAGCCTTAGGTCTATGTCCGCCTCGTAGTTAAGTAACCGGTAATATAACTCAGAAAAGTATTGAAGTGATTGTGTGTCACATAAAAAAGTATTATTCGTGACAACAGGGGTCCGAAATGCCTGTCCGATAGCCCTGTCATTGCTGCCAATAATACCAGTCCTGTCGGTTCGCATCAACAATATGTCAATTCTCTGAGTATTAAACTTTATTTCTCTAACTTAATGCATATTTCATATAAATATTATACACGAATACTTATGAAAATTAAATATATTTTTAAAAATTACATAAAAGTAAAAATAGAAAACCTTTTGTTACTGTGTTTATATAAATCTGGTGAACAATGTGTGTATGAGTCGTGTTTGGTATCACTTCCTTGGTATTCATGGCACAGATTTTTCAAATAACAGAATAATGTTATATAAGAGTTGGCAACAGAATAATGGCGTAAGTGCTGAAACGCCAGACCACTTCACTACAACTACTACCACTGCCTGTACTACTGTTCCCATTGTTTATGTTGAGGACAATTGTGAAAACAGAGCCCAAATCATGAATGAGAATTAGCTAAATAAACGCCTCGAAGCCATAAAACAATAGCTTATATACAATATTCTCGCGCTTTTCCTATCCCTCTCTTTCTCTTCCTATTTATTTGTATTGAATTGTGTTTTCGGCAGAAAATTCAAATACACTTCTATTGCTATTATAAGTCGAGCGCAGAGTTTGTCCTATTATTTGTCATTCGCTTTCATAGATGACTATTCAGATTAAATCTGCTTTAAAAATCTAATTTAATTCTATAGTCTACTCGAGGTTTATGCCATAAGTTATGGACCATCACTCTATGCCTAAGTCTCCATCTGGAGTCCGATGCCTACCATTCCCTTCCCAACCATCAAATATATTCCATTCTCTCTCTCCCCTCATCTCCATCTTCTCATTCCTCCGCTTTCTTATAGTATATCACAAAACAATTTCATATAAATTATTCAAACAATTATACAGTAAAGCGCTCATAATCACTATATCAATAACATAATGCATTTACTTATATAATTAAATTGATTTAATTTCTAACATATGCATTATGTTTGCGGGCTATACTAATGAATATAATGAGAGTAAGTGTAAGTTTGTGGGTTCGGGTGCTCACCTGTTAGCACCCGGTTGTCAGTGAATTTAGTAAATAAATTTATGCAATAGTTTGTAATGCAATGTGTAAACATGTAAAACACTAACCATTCAATTCTATTTAACTCAGGCATTGCATTACATTTTATACAATAGTTGCTGCTATGCATATGAGTTATGCAAAGTGAGCCGATTAAAAATTCAGTTCATTTCCATACCCCAGCCGTATATATACTCCGATCCGCACTCACTCTCATTAATGCTATTCAAAGCCCACATCTATTTGTGTCATAAGAAGAATATTCTTGTGTATACAGTCTCACTGTGTCTCTATTGTTTAGTTACATATTTTCATGTAACATCAACTTAAACAGTATTATAAGTCCACAGTAATTGGCATTCATGTGACTCTTTTTTACTCATTATTTGCGGCACTAATTCTATACGAAATTTTTGTTATTATATTCAATTCACTATACACTAGAAGTTTGGTGCTATAATAGTATCACTGCTTATTTGCAGAGTTTTCTATCACTATATATACGTAGTGTATATTATATAACTTATAAGCAGTGTTTTTATGAAATGTATATTTTTATGCCTATAGTGTCAGCTAATAATGGAAAACAAAAAGTTATTCAACGCACAAAAGAAAAGTTTTATTATTTTGATTGTTTGGCTCTAATTATGTTTAATATTTGATGCAATTATAAATTGCGAAACACTTACGAGAGATACTCGTAGAGAGAAGTGGATTATAAGCGAAAATAAAATATATTTTAGATAATTATTTTTTAGCCGTGCATATCATACCACTATAAAGTTATGGCCGGGTGTACAGTACAGTGAGCCAAATATTCAGTTAATATCTATACATTTATATATATTTTATTCGCATATTATTGCCTACATTTTTCTAGACTGTGCTCTCTTACGAAGCACTTAAGTTTGAATAAATGAATATTTATTAGGGCTTATTGGAAGTACTCGAAAATAGTGCTAAACAAGCCATAAATGATAGGACTACTTATCTCTGAGGGGAACACTTTGATATTCATAAGAGTTAGAAACACTTTTTATTAGTCAAATGTCGCAAAAAATCTTTATATACAGTATATTTTGTGTTTGTAAACTAAGAGAAAAATCTTTGACAAAATACTGTACGGAATACATAAGTTCTGTGACACACCAGTAGTACACTAGGAGTCGGCTATTTATTCTGTGTGTATATCTCTCTATAGATATTCTACTGTACAGTATGTGGTGATAGTTTTTCAGACTTCATAGTCTTTTATACAGTGTTTTTGAGGCATACATTGTGTAATACAAAGTGTAAAATATTTATTCTCTCTATTTATGTACTCAAAAAACTATTTTCATATAATTTTATTTCTAGTCGACTATACTATAACGCATAAAAACTGCTGCATAACTGAGATGTTTGTAACGCATAAATTTGCGTACAATTTATTGTGTGAACACATCATAAATCCAAAATATAAAGATGAATCTCTCTCTCCCCTCATCTCCATCTTCTCATTCCTCCGCTTTCATAAAAACACTGCTTATAAGTTATATAATGAAAGTTGGGCCGCAATTTCAAGTCCCAAACTCCCACATCCATCACAAGCTAACTGTACACTCGTATCAGTCATTCAGTGCCCGAAAAACAAAATGCATTTCGACTGCCATTTCACAAATGGACTCAAACTTTTAAAATATATAACTTTTATATATTATATATCGAAATACAGAAATTAAAGTCGTCGGCACTTGTAGTCGAAAGGGACAGGAATTGGAGCAGACATGTAGAGAATCATAGAAATGGTTGTACATTAAGTAACTCGAGTATTTTCACTTTAATATTAATGTCAT
Source organism: Oppiella nova (assembly GCA_905397405.1). Lineage (NCBI taxonomy): Eukaryota > Metazoa > Arthropoda > Arachnida > Sarcoptiformes > Oppiidae > Oppiella > Oppiella nova. Next base: position 6,840 of record CAJPVJ010000727.1, read on the forward strand.
ATAACTTATTAAGAGATATACACAAAAATAGTTGTATATATGAGGCACACATTTCTTATAAAAAAAATCGATTACAACAACATTTGGCAGAAAACAAATATTTGAGAAAAACTTTTTGTGTTCTTTAGAGACGCGTTTGAAATAATTCATTATCTCTCTCTCTCTCTCTCTCTCTCTCTCTCTCACTCACTTTCATCACTCACTCATGTGTTGTCCATTGAATAATAGATAAAATATATGATGCAAAACACAGTCAATACAGAATGCAAACTACATTACAAACTCAGACTTCACTCAAAAGCATTATATTATGAATTGACTGGAAGTCTATAGATTTAGTGAAGTTTAATGTTTGTTAGTGTATGGATGGACGGGTATGGCATGTGCTTTGGGACGAACCTACAGAGTAAAGCCAGTGCTTGAATTAAGTTTTTGCTTTTTTATAATTTCTCTGATGCATGGCTTGTGCTGAAGCACTGCCGAGAGAGAGAGAGAGAAAAATGATATTAACTTTAAATGCTATGAAAAGCGACAAAAACTAACATTTAATGGAAAAATAAAAGAGAGAAATAAATAAAATGTAAAAATCATTTGCAGTTTGCGAGTCGATATGTTAATAGAGACACAGTGAGACTGTATACACAAGAATATTCTTCTTATGACACAAATAGATGTGGGCTTTGAATAGCATTAATGAGAGAGAGAGAGAGAGAGAGAAGAGCAGCAAAGATCCGGTAGGAAAATACTGGCACTCATACAAAGTATAGGTTCGCTGTGTATATACAGTGTACAGCATACATAAGGGGGCAAATACGGACTGTAAGGGGAACAGCATTTTGCTTGTGTTGGCTTCCCTTCTCATAAATATGGATGAAATGGTAATCAGAGTTAGAGTTTGGCTTCGAATGGAAGTTGTGTTCAAACGAAGAAAAAGAATTGCCACCAATATATCGATGCCATTGTATACCATACCAAGCATAGCCTACTCTCGTGGAACTGTACTACCAGTGCTGTAATGCCATATCACTAACACAACTCTCATATACACCGAAATATTGTAGACTTTGCGAAGTCTAATACCACTCAAAGTGTTCAGTTATCAGTAGGGCTTAGAGTTCACATATTAAGTGTATTCCCGATTTTAGTGCCGATGCCTCCACTCACTCATAGCTTTCAAGAGAAACACGAGAGAGAGAGAGAGAGAGAGAGAGAGACGACTGGAAATCTCAGTGACTTTAATAGTGTGTTCGCTGACCGACAGAAGCAAAACCACATTTGATTAACATTTGATGCATTTTCGAGCGCTGATTAAGTTTTCTCTATATTAGAGATAACCGAATGTCACACATGATTGAGAAGTGAAAGATAGTCATAGACTTATTGGATGAGACACTATTTGATTGTCAGGGAGAGAGAGGGAGAGAGAGAGAGAGAGAGAGAGAAATGTATAAGAAAGAAAGGAAATGTATGTATTGTTTGCTTATTTATTAACTTAAAAATTCATTTAAAGCGCGTTTGCATTGACGCGAGCATTGATGCGGAGAATGCAGTGATTGTTGGGTCCGCAGCACGACTACAGACACACCACTCCATACTCCATACAAACACTGCACACCTATTGTCGCACCAAAACATAGGCGTGAACTACAACACCGACAACACATACACAACAATCCATAAGAATATAATAATAAACTTTTTGCTCCCGATTTTCCTTTTGCCTCTATTTCTCGCTCCAATCTCTCCTATTCTTTGATCTCTACTTTTATATGTATTAGAAAACTATTTTCAAACCTCTCTTTTAATCCATAATACGAAAAATAGAGGCTTAAAGGTTTGCCAATGAATTGCAGTTTTAACTAAATTCAGATATAATACTCTAAAGAAAGAGTGTCTGAAATTGAAATAGTCTTTCACTCTCACTCTGTGCATGGATTTAAGGCATTGGCCGACCGGCCGATGCATAGCGTATACACTATAGCAGTGGTAGTGTCCTCAACACCACTCAATATGTTGGCATAAAATACACTCTTTTTGGAGCAAACAATTACAATTACAAACAGTTCTGCTTTGAGACCACAATTGGTGAACAAAATTCCTTTTGAGTCCATTTGCGGCCAAATATTTCCAATTGTGTTTCACGTCCACTTCAATCACAAACTACATACACATCACTATAATGTGTTTCATTGACGAGAAAAAGTAAAGTCAAATCACAGCTGCATTTCTCTAACTTCTATACATTTATAGTTATTGACGTTTTCTTATACTTAAATTTTCTCTATTATTATACAGTATTTTCTATTTTCTTATTGTATTTGTTTTCACTTGTTTTTTGCCATTAGGAGTGAGAAGCGATTTTCTTGCGTCCAAAATAGGCTCTCTATTTAGTGTTAACATTGGTTGCGGCGGTCGTTGTGAATAACACATATGAAAAGGTCTTCAATTAATTCGTCTTTAGTGTCAAAGTGTTGTATAGTTTAGTGACTCAAGTCATGCGAAATAATTTGGATTATATGTGGATTCAGTTGCAAAAAATAGGAAAATAATTTCCAATTCCAGTACAACACTGTATGCTATGCTATGCTATGCTATGCTATGTTGTATATTACAAAGTGTTTATCACTTCTCACTCCTTATATGTTATGAAATATTTTTTGTTGAATTGAGTCCAAGTTTTTATGGTTCGACTAAATTGAATGCCTCTAACAATTCATATGCAGATTGTTATAAATATAGCTTAGTTTGCATTTGTTGTATATATTATACACAATCCATAGCATTGTGTGTTCATAAAGAAGTTGATAATAAATAGTCTATTATTTGTTATATTAGGGCTCAAAATTGAAAAGATATTTATTTGCAATTCCCCGAAATATAAAATACTTTTAGGCAAAAAATATATTCATTTTATGCATTTTTGAGTCACAGGTATTGGGAAATCATATCTTAAACTAGATTTTGTTAGCAATAAATCTTTGCATCAGAAGAGCGAGAAATAACAAATCTTTGCCTTTAGTTTGTGTATTGAATATAAATATAATGAACGACGAGAAATGAATTTCAGTTATGGATTGACTGCCAGACAATCTCTTATATTTGAATAAAATTGTGTTTTTGAGTATAAAACAAAAATAAGACAAAAACGTATAGTTAGTCATACATTGAAGCAAAGCTTTTTTGGTAGTGAAGCGAAAAATAGAAATGATTTTGTGTTTGAGTGGACTTTCATGTTGTTATCCATTCTCTATGAAATTTCTTTTAGGCTTTTTAGCATCACTTGTGCTAAACATATAAGAAATATACACTAAAACTCATGACTAAAAGGAAGTGAAAGAAGAAAAACAGACAAAAGAGAAGCGAAAATAATTTGGTCGAAAGCATCGCATCTTTGCGTTTGCCATCGAAAGAGTGTTTTATATAAAAAAGCATTTCTGTGTTCAGTCTCTTCTCGAGTCCCTCAGGAATGAGATCAGCTCTAAAGGCGTTGATTAAAGCCTATGTGAAGTCGATGGCCCGCAGTGTGATTACATGCAAATGAGATGAAGCACCGATTCTGCCCATCGTTTCTTTGCTCTTCAAATAACAGCCTCTTCATCGTAATGAACCCCTCTCTTCATCTCTCTCTCTCTCTCTCTCTCTCTCTCTCTCTCTACTGTTTTTACAGTATCTCACATATAATTCTTCTCTTTTTTGTGACACTAATAGCAAAACTTTGTTGATATCTTCTGAATAGATAAGCAAACATTAGATGTAATCCAAAAATGAATCCTAAAATTGAATCCCAAGTCAAACAGAAAACAAAATATTGGTTTTTATACTCTATTTTTTGACTCACCATTCATCTAATCTTTTATATAGAAATAATTGGATTTATTTATATTTTTATCAGCAATTTATTTGAATTAAACAATTGTTTTATGATAACAAATAATAATATTGCTTCAGATTCCTATTAAGATAAATGAGTTTCAGTTTTTTTGTTTTTAATAAATCCCATTAATCCGTAACTAATAGTATTATTGGATGTACTGTTAGTTATGCTCGGGAATCATGTTTTGTACAAAAAATCACTTTTGATCGATAGTTATAGTGCGGGTGAGCGGCAAATGTCTCACATTTGAGAGCATTAGTCAAATTGACAAAAGGCTTCGTCGATGATCTCATACACCAAACCAGTGTTTGTTAGGTTTGTTAGACTTCTCGCTCATTCCATAACTAATATTATTTTTGATGTGTCGCTGACTTCATATAGCATTGAACATCAGAAAATACTATTCAGGTCTTCCTGCGATGGGAAGCGATAACAATGTTATTAAATATGATGTCAAGAGTATAGTAGAGCCCGAACTCCATGACCGGACTCTCAGAGTCTATGCTATGCTCAGAGTCTCACAGTATATGCAATGTATGATTGAATCATTTATAGTGAACACTCACTTACTACGGGTCCACTACTAAACAGCTATACATTAAACAGTTTTTACGACTCGAACCGGAAGTCGGAAATATTATGCAATGAACTGACGTCTACTGCACTCATTCATAAAATGTCAAAAACTAACTGTTAGTTTAGTTTTAGTTTTCATTTTGGATACACAATACAAGTGCACAACAGTTACCGCTTTTGAGTTTCCTCTCAAAAATTGATTTTCTTCACTTAATTTTGAGATCCCGGTGCCAGTGATATACTGTATGTGCCATTGGAGTGCCATTTCATAGCTACGGGTACGACATTAAGCAATGAGTTGTCGAGTGCTCAGCGGTATAGTGTTCTTCAAGGGGTGAACCCATTCTTAGGGCTAATGTTTGGCTCGTGTTTAGCGGTTATATCATTAACTAAACTAATGTATAGATTATGACAAACATTTGTTATTCACTCACATCTCAACGCTATTAGCACTCCCCATACCATTCACACCAAACATATCGACTCGCAAACTGCAAATGATTTTTACATTTTATTTTTCTCTTTTATTTCTCCATTAAATGTTAGTTTTTGTCGCTTTTGATAGCATTTAAAGTTAATATAAATTCTCTCTCTCTTTCTCGTTGTCTCCCTTTTTAGAGCACTTCTCTCTCACTCTCCACTCATACAGTGTTTGAGACAATAAGTATTGTCTGAAATGGTGTTGTTGTCAGTGGTATAGCCTTTTTGGCCATTGATGCGGATGACGTCGAATATGATTTAATAATGACAAATGATTGCCAAGAAATCACTTATGAAAATGAAGACATCCTCACATACTATTGGTTCGCATTTCTAGTATAATATAATTCTTCCGTTTTATGACTTTTCAAACTCAAATGTTTAACATTTCTCAGTTTTATTAGATTTCAAATAAAATGGAAAAGTTTTTTGTTTATGAGAAGTGTTTTTGTCATAATTTTATACACACTTACAGACAAACTCTTTTGAGATAAATTTGGTGTTCACTCACTCATTGAGTGAGCGAATAATTAGTGAAGTTCGGATAAACACTTTTTATCATTAATTTTAATTTGTAGTATATTTTGTCACACAATTCATATGTTTATTCTTAACAAATGATAAGAATTTTGATACAAATTGCCTTTTATTCCGGTTTACTCACCTCACAGGAGAGAGAGAGAGAGAGAGAGAGAGAGAGATATTTGTAATTTGGTTGTAGTTTTGTTGCCAAACGCTAACAGCAATTACAGCAAAAGTACTTTTCGTAACACACCTTAAGTTAACTAAATAGCTTAGAAATTATGCCCGCATTGCAAACATATACAGACATTATAAACACATAATGCCTGCAAAACTAGATAATTATGTCTAAGCAATACTATATACATGAAAAGTGATCATTTTTAAATATAATATAGTTTTTTAGTTTCTAGTATTGCCAAATGTTGTCTCTAATTTCAATAATAATAGAGAACTATAAGTAACAAACATTTGAAACAACTTTTCAAACAAATCCATATTTCTATTGTCTTTAAAATTTGTGTTATTTTAAAATTCTGTTCATATTTTCACTTAAATGGCATACTTTAGAAACTGAATAATAAATACATATCTTGAATAACATCTGTTATTATAGACTATCATTACCAGTGACTTAACTATTGGGAGAATTTGTTTGTACGAAATTTAATAACTTTTTCAAAATCTCTTTTTCTCTCCATTTTTTATTTATAATTAATACAAATTATATTATAATCTATTTTCAACAGTAGTTCTCATAAGAAAAAGATGTTTTTTAGTGCTATCATGTATTTCGTCACTTAAAGTGTAATAAACATCAATAATAATGCTTTTATTTTCACAATTACTAAACACTATTTTCTACAATTAATTTAATTTAACATAAATTATACGAAACATTCGTTTGTTTTCTTTTTATCTCTCTCTCTCTCACTCACTCACTCACTCATTGACTTTTGTCTTTCAATTCACAGAATATGTCAACTGTTTGTTAACATTTTGAAGAAACAAATGAATATTTATTAGTGAAAAAGCGTTAATCAAATCACAACTACACGCCGACTGTATTTATAAGACCCTATAATAAGCTCTTAATTTAATCAATTTTTTCAACCGAATAATATATAAATTTCAATACATTTTCTATTCACAAATTCTCTATTTGTTTGTATAAGTAATGAAAACTCAGTCAAATTTGTTATTCATATTAATGTAAATTTAATCACATTCTTGTCATAAATACTTTAAATATACTGTATGTGCCTCACAATTAAAACATTTATTCAAAAATCTGTTAATTTGTTCAAATGTATTAAAGGTTTTGTTATATTTATTAATGTAATTATATGTTTTCATGTTTATTGTAATGTTTTTTGAATATTGTATCTTAACATAAATTGTATTAATGTTGTATATAATTAAATGGAAAGTGATTTATATTTATTTTAAAATAACTTAATTTCAATAATAAGGTCTTAAATAAAACAAGACAATTTGTTTTACTTTAATAAATAATTATATCTTTATAATAAATATTGTTAAAAATAATAAACAAATTATTAGAATTATAAAATTGTGTTAAAAATCAAGAAAAATCTATTATAACGATTAAATTCAATTTGTATTTCAGATTATTTATTAGACAACAGATTATGAATTACATTGGAATTCATTATAAGTACAGAGCAATGGGTTTATGATTAGAGACCATCGCTATAGCGATTCAAATGCAGTGTTTATTATCAAATGTAAGTAATTTCAGCACGAATTCACTTATCAGATGCCAATGTTATCGTTGTATTTGAGGCACAAAATTAAAATTCTGGTATAAATTTTCTATTAAACTATGATTTTTACAAATTGTTTGCGTTTTAAGGCTATTTTCTATATAGTGATGGTTAATGCTATAATTGAGGCTATTATTTATAGCAACAATAATTTGAGAGTAGATTTTAAATATAATAATAGAGATGTTTAACACAAAATATTTTAACAGTCTCAAACCCTTATAGCTCTCTCTCTCTCTCTCTCTCTCTCTTTCTCTCAAAATTCTTAAAGTAAAGGAACACAAAACCACAGAATAAATGATCAAAATATGCAAAAAAATATTTTTAGAGTTACAACATTTAGTGAATAAAGTATTTTTGTAACCAATTTTTATTCAGTTATTATATAGTACTAGTAAAATAAACTAATAGTTTGATAGTATATCAGATTCGGACCGCATTTCGTTGTATTCACCACAGTATTGTGTATGTAATACAAAATAAATTATATGTTATGCTTAAAAAATGTGTTATACAGGGATTTGAAAAAATCTATGGGTGTGAGAGACACACATTATGTCGAATTGAATATTATGCTCACCTCTCGAGTGGTTTGCAATTGTGGTAAACATGAAAAGATAGGCCAATATCTGAACAATGAATTAAAATCCAAAAACTACAACACATTTATAATTAAGTGCATTATCTGTACTCTAACAACGAAAACGTGCAAAACTATAGCGAACTCTTCATACCTTAATGGGGAATAAGTTTGTCGTATATTTTAATGATATTAATGTATGCATTGATTTATACCTGTGTTGCTAACAAATTCTTGATTTGCATGAATTCAAATCATATTATTATTATTACATTAAAATTTTTGTGTTTCGTATTTTTAATGCAAATACCTTTCCACTAATAATGACGAATAAAGACTAATATGTATTTAATAACAATTTTTTTCGTGTTTCGTTCGCTAATAGAAAACTGAAATTAAGTTTTCTTTCATTAATGCTTAAGCTTTTGAGGGATCGGAATATAAAGTATAGATAATTAATAAAACAAAAAATTATTCATTATTTTCTCTCGTGTATGAACTCATGTATTGATTTTTCTTTGTGTAGAAAATTTTACTTTCAATTGTATTATTAATATTCTCCATCGAAACCGATTTGGTTTACAGACTATATTAAATATGAAATTAAAATTTTTGTTAAATTTATTTTTTTTTGTTATTTATGCTCTTTTAGCCATATTTTTCTACACAATTAGTTAATGAGTGTTTGTGCGATGAGCTCTTTGTTTGTTTGTTTCGTTGATTACAGTTATTTACAAAAACAAAACTTAAAAATTAAATCTACTTTTCAGTTTCTATCGCATTGGGTACTCCTATAACTAGTTTACTTAAAGCACAAGAATTTGTGTCTCAAACACAGCATAACATTTAAAATCAATAGAGTTATAAGAAAAACAAAACAATTTTCTCTCAAATCAGTGCAGAAATTGCGAGACAGCGAGAGAGAGAGAGAGAGAGAGAGAGAGAGAGAGACCAGTCTGTGGTGATTAGCATTTCAGACGCTGTGACCATTGCGTCTAACGGCTGATTGATTGTAAGATAAATAACAATAACGATTGAGTGGAGGACTGGAAATGTGAATGAATGCTACTATTGACTGACACTGTCATCAGATAAGTTGTCCTCCAAAATACACACCAAATATCTATCAAACGAAAAGTGAACTCTTGAGAGAAAAAACCTTATTATGTGTAAAATCATTGGACACACTTCTAGTTAATATATTCCGTTATCAGTGCTCTCTCTCTCTTACTCTCTCTCTCTCTCTCTCTCTCTTCGTGCCTTTTTCTCGTTGAACACAAGTATTACTTTGAGAAAAGTTTATCAAATAAATGGCAGTAAAACTTTGGCCACAATTCTTTCTGTACTAAAGAGCACTAAAACTTTTTTGATGTGGTTTTTGGGGGCAAAACAAAAGATACTTAAGTGCAGACGGCGTTCACTAGTGTTCAGCCTTTTTCATATCATTACTGCATTGCAAGTGATTGATGCGCCAACGCCTGCAGTTTCTGGGTGATCATCTACCAGTGCCAGCGCCTGGCTATGGGTGCTTATGACTGTTTGGCTGTTGTGGTCATTTAATGTGATTTTTACAATCAGTTACACTCGAGATGAGCTATCGACCAAAGATAGGGCACAACCACTATCTTAACGATCATTGAGTTATGGGCGGTCTCTATACTTAAGATCATAATATTAGGTAATCTTGTATGCCTTATAAGACTGCACTCTCATACAACTTATATAATAGATATTGATATCAATATATAACCACTTTCTTGGAAATGGATTCTTATATCATAGCAGATAATAGACAGCATTTTATTGTTGTATCCAAATGTGAATCAAATTGGAGTCCAATAGTGATAACAAAAGTGTCAAAAGTTCTCATACATTGCAAAAGGGATTCCTTATAATTAGCTTTCCATTTGTTTGTCGTAACTTTATTTCACAAATGTTGTCATAAAATAGATATTTTGAGATACAATTCCTTATATTATTTTAGACATCAATCCATTCTCCGTCCTCTGAATTATGATATGCTGCGAGAGAAAGGCGTAAAAGACTTTGTATCCCGAAACACATGATTACATTTAATCAGATTTTTGTTTTCAATTATATGACATAAATCAGGGGTCGTCTCATTGGACACCACTTCACTCATGTACTGAGAGTTGAGTTCAACGATCTCTGACTGACCATCTCAGCCAACCCTTCCGACTTGTTTACCGTCCGTTTATTTCCCATTTTTATGACCAATACATACAATACAGTAATGACTTGTGTTAGCCATTGATGGCCATCACTAACGCGTTTGTGTATCACTGACTGCCCGTCAGTCCGTCAGCACTGGCTTTGAGTCCCTTTTATATGATTTGATGACAAACTCTAATATAATATAATGAAACCAAATAATCATATTTGCCTTCAAGTAGTGTATGAGCGATATATACTACCAGTGCTCACAACAGTTTCAAACGTCAATTCCTGCCTCTGATTCATATCGATGGCTATCATTACTATAACTGTTTGCGCGTTGAGGACAGGGATGTCAGTGGCAAACATCTGCATAATAATGTATTTATGATATGAATGGCCGCAAAACAAACCCACAAAACGTGTGAATAAAATCATTTTGATTGATATTTTTATCGTTTAATTCAAAATAAGACTCAATTCTCTATCCTTGTTAGCACTGGTAGGCACTGGTAGGCAATGGTAGGGCTCTGTTACCACTCTTTGTTCGTTCTTAAAGTCTCAATATAACTGCTATTAAAGCCTCGTATAAGTCCCTCATTTATTTTCATGTAATTTACTCTCTCCATTCTCTCTCTCTCTCTCTCTCTCTCTCTCTCCTGTGAGGTGAGTAAACCGGAATAAAAGGCAATTTGTATCAAAATTCTTATCATTTGTTAAGAATAAACATATGACATTTCCAGTCCTCCACTCAATCGTTATTGTTATTTATCTTACAATCAATCAGCCGTTAGACGCAATGGTCACAGCGTCTGAAATGCTAATCACCACAGACTGGTCTCTCTCTCTCTCTCTCTCTCTATTTCTCTCTCTCTCTCTCTCCATAGTCTCTCTCTCCATAGTTAAGGGTTAAGTCCTCTAATGAACAGCACGACTGATATGTTCTCAATCAGTATTATTCAGCGTTTAATGCGCTGAACGACTGTAATATAAATTCTGATTCATCACAATATAATGGACTTCAAAGGCATTGCTTTGAGTGGAGGCTAAGAATTTGAACTATTTTTTCGTTCATCACATCCTTCACTGGCATCACATGTTTGGTGCAAAATCTGCGGTCAAATCATTTCTATTAAAAATATATTTCTGACAAAAACCTAATGCAATCATATATATAATATATATTTTAAAATAATATTAAAAATTTTTGAGGGATAGAGAGAGAGAGAGAGAGAGAGAGAGAGAGAGGAGAGAGAGCTAAGAATGAGATTTTTATTTTATATTTCGTGCTCTAAATGTATGCCTCAAAAGGAGAGCTGAGTGTGAATGATGTGAAGTATAGCTAAAGCAAAATCAAATTTATTTTCTATCCTCAGAATCACATCCCTCTCGCATCCAATTCTTCACACTTGCATTACTACTACAACAATGGCTCGCATTTACTTGAAATTCACACAACGCTATGACGGCATCATTGATAACACCACCTAATAATATAATACAACACTTCTCTCTCTCTCTCTCTCTTTCTCTCTCTCTCTCTCTCCAGTGGTGTCTCTCTATTCCGATCTCCCTCTCCCTCTCTCTCTCTCTCCACTGGTGTCTCTCTATTCCGATATTGAAATTAGTTTTTCTTCTCTACAATTCAAATGTGTTTCACAAAAGAATTATTTTAAAACTACTTTTTTCTCTCCTTTTTTTACTTCATTTTAAAAAGTATGCCAACAAAATGCAAACTATGCACCAAATCCTATACAGTATCCATTTGATTGTATAGTATACTCGACAATATAGTCACTTATAAATTACTTTTCATTCAATATTCTCAATACGACAACAATTCCTTTTAAATTTTTATTTATCTATTTACTGTATATATAGAAATGCAATTTCCAATAAAATTAAAATTAAAATTCTTTCTCTTTGTGTTTGTTATATACTATAAATATTTTCGTAAATAGTTTTGATAAATAGGTTTTCGAAAAGTTTTTATTTTTTATTTCAATTTACAAATAAAATTCTACACGACTTTTATTCATTATAAACCTATGTATGGATAATGTATTGCATGTAAAATATTTAGTGGTTTGTATTAATCTTGAATCTAATTGATTTTAAATGATATTTAAATAACATTTAATGTGTTTTAATATTTATAATTTATCGATAATTTATTTTGAGATAATTTCTTAATTATTTTTAATGATAAAAATGATGTATTCTTAAAATTATTTTAAATGTTAAAATAAATTTGGAAAAATTTGTTAAAATAAGTTTTGTATATCTAATGTTTTCTAACAGTGAAAATATTTGTCCTTAGCTTACTACTGTAATCAAATTAAATTTTGTGTATTTTTATTTTTAAATACATTAATAACATTAACTATATTTAAGTTTCTATATATCAACTGTATTTATGTTTATTAAATTTAGTAAAACTTTTATATTAAATAATATTTTTATAATTCACAGAAATGAATCCCAGTCCACCACAAAGTCCATTAGTAAGACATTCACTCTAAAATCAAAGTTTGAAATCATTGACGAAAAACAAAAAATTAATTGGTTTTAAATATATTTAATGTTAGTTTAAAAGTTTTCGAGTTGTTTAATATAAAATTCTTTAACTTCTTTAAAATTATGTTAAACCTCACAACTACTAATCACTATCAATTATTATATTAAGATTTTATTCATAATAATTTAATACTTAGTTAAGTGTAAAGTGAATTTAAAATATAAATTTATCGAATACATTAACTAAATTTTTATGTACTGGATACAAACTTCACTTTAGCAAAATGAGTAATATTCAGTATAATAAGCAAGATTTCTATCAAATATATAACCAAAAACTCAAATATTTAGGTATACAATAGTACTTAAAATAAAATTATTTCACTTGTAAGAAAATTAATAGTTTTCTTATGTCTTATATGTCAACAGAAATGTATAAATTCATTGAAATTCAAGACACAATTGCGATACATATGCAGCTAAATGTGAGATAAAGTGTTATTTAGTAAATCAAATTACGGCACATTTCTAAATATGTTTATTGCGACCAAAAAAGAGTTAATTAATTAAATAATTGCTTTTCGTGTGTTTAATTCATTAATGAAAAGCGGTGTTTGAATTAAAAATTATTTTTTGCTCGGATCTAATTAATTCCTATAATATCTTTAGGGCCTAAATAGACAACACTTTTCTGTCGTTTTAATGACAATTCAGTTAAAAAGTTATGAATAATTCAAAAGATTAGTCAAAGACTGTTGTAATCAATTTAACGCTAAAATTACTTTTAAAACACGTATTAAATGGCATCTCAAACGTGATATACAGTGTATATAACCGATTGACATATATTTGTATCATGTTTATTAAATACAGGAATATTCTTGATCATTTACATCTAATAATCATATAATTAAGTGTTTAGTCAATAGATACATGAATAAAATGAATAAATACTATACATAATGTATTTGAATATTATAGATATTTAAATATATAAACAATTAATATGTTTGTCTATATATCGATAAAATAGTGTTTAATTAATTGATTTGTAATCGGATTAAAGTCTCAATCAATGCATTCAATGCATACAACACACTGTAATCGAGGCCTTCACGCAATTAGTGGACTATTGGTGCACTGAATGCCATCTATGAGTGAATGTGTGTCCCATTGACTCACTGTTTATGTTTGGCTCACATATACGGCACACGTGTTTCCAGTGATCACTGATTTTGTGGTCAACTCGTTGTCTATTATCATCCGATTGTCACATAAACCACATCTATAATCATGTCTTCGCTCAAGAGAGCCATGAAATCAAAGCAACGGATGCATAAAGAGAGACATCAGGTATGCATTGAGCCACGAATTGAACGGTTGATAATTGAACTGATCTTACGGTGACTTTTGAACTGATCTTACGGTGACTTTTATGCCTAAAGCCTGAATCGCGACAACATTTGGGATATTTGGAGAAGAAGAAGGACTACAAACAGAGAGCAGAGTATGTCATCTGATCCCACGATTAGCCATCTCTTGCATGACATTATCATTGATTTGTTTCTCTCGTCAATTGATCCGTTCAGTGACTACCAGAAGAAGCAAAACGCATACAAATTGCTGCGGAAGAAGGTTTTGGACAAAAACGCCGAAGAATTCCACTTTCATATGATTAGATCC
>CAJPVJ010000728.1:0-21014 GCA_905397405.1 Oppiella nova
TATGAAGTATTTAAATACAAGAATCGGAAAGAAAGTAATGAATCTTTATTTCGTTAATTATAATTCAATTTATTAATTAATGGATTCAATAACAGATGACATATCTTATCGGAAGTAGTCTATCATTAAGTGCCAGTACTTGGCTTTATTTCGGTACTTACGACCGCTTCAAAACGTATGACATATACGGCGTAACCATTTTGATGGGTATATCTGGCTCTACAATGTTGATCACCAGTCTCTCCATTACCAATGACTTGATTGGACACAACACTGTATGCATTAAATTAGAAACTTTGTGACTTACATTATGATAATCTAATAATCAAGAACACTTTATAATGCAGTCGAGCGGGGCTTTTGTTTTCGGAGCCATGAGTTTTGTGGACAAACTGTCGAATGGTATCGCAGTGATTGTCATTGAAAATCTTCATCCGTGTAAGACATGCGGATGTAGTATTTGTGATGATTACTACCGCAATGTCTTGGCTTTTGTCTGCGGGGGTGCAACTGTTCTCACTGTAAGTTTATCTCAATGTTGACACTTGTGTTCAATGCTAACCAATACTTATACCGTATAAATGACATGATATTTGCCGAACAGCTCATGGCTTTGGCTCTGTTGGCACCGCATCCCATAGGGATCACTCGAAACAGTGAGTCCATTACACCCATCAATACTTCAGTTAGAGGTATGAATTGTATTCATTATTTGAATATTAATATCTTGTTCACAATGTTCTCAATATTACATCATTATTGTCTTCAGGAGAAGAGGAGTGTGAGAGTGAAGACGAAGACGACAACATTTGTGATAACTCTATATCTCCGCTCATTCACAATACATAACACTCTTAAATGACTGTAATATTTTTTTAATTATTATAAAGTTTATTATTTATAAATTTATATCAAATTGTGTTTTATACTGTATTTGAATTTTTTAATTTTAAGATTTAATTCTAGTCCAAAGTTTTAATTTTGTTAAGACGACAATGTTTAAATAATAATAATTTTATACCAATTGTAATTATTGCCAAGTTTGCCAATTAAATCAAATACTGTTTAATGTTTTAAAGTTTGGATTTTTAATGAAACAATATTTTCTCAATGTTCTAGACTCTATACTATGAATCATAACTTATTGAAATTAGTTGCCAATCAAATTTATCATATAAAATTTTCACAGTGTTCATGTAAGACTTGCAAAATGATAAGATTCAATATGTTCTCACTTTATCACAAAATATTATTCGCTTTTCAGTAAAAATATTGTTTGCACGGTTGTATACATTATAATATATTTATTTTATTATTACAATATTAGATATAATTACAAAATTAGTTATAATTATTAAAAGTGTATTAATAGGAATTATTAATACCGAGTGTTTACACAACCAAAGATTTAAAATCTAAATTTTAGATGTAAAGATATAAAGTATTAATTTAGTTATAAAATTTTTATATACAGTACAGTATACTGGTCAACTTATATTGTGATATACAGTAGAGAAGTTAAGTTATATAAAAAAGAGCGTTTTATCGTACACTCAAAATACAACATTCTTATAGTTATATCATAATATGATCATAATACATTATAACTTATACGATACTGACTTACAGAATGAGCTAGTCTGTGTACTTGAGAAAATCTGGTTATATCCAATACATGTATTGATTAGTTTAATTATTTCTGATACAAGAATAAATATCACAAGAGTTGTCTGTCATATGAAATGAATACATTTTCTGTGCTTTAAAACCGCATTTATTCTTTGTATTGTAATTGTGTAATTGTAACTTCTATGTAAGTTATAATCATTTCGCAATATTAAAATGACATTATTCCTGAACAATTTGGTGTACTCATATTCAGAAAAGCCTTACAAATCATATTTAAGCCCAAATCGTTGTTTTGTGAGTTATTGTTTGTTATACTTGCTATTTCAAACTAACATTAATATAAAAATTACAAACATATAAAATGTAATGTAAAATTATATTTACATTAGTTAAAATAAATATACCATTAATTTATGTAAATTAGGGTATATTTTTAAATCATATAATTCTTTTAAAGAGACTTAATTATTATAATTCTTTTACTATTTTATCTTTCAAACTCATAATAATGGGTTTATTTAGTCATGTGTTTAGAATGTACTGAGTTTTATTACCAACCTGGTATCTAAATGATACCCTATTTGTAAATTTATAATTCATAGACATACTGTATTGATCAATTTAACAAACTAATGTAACACATACTTTGCTTAATATTTATTGTATTAACTAATGAATCTCTATGATTCTTTAGACTACTATCTCATAACTAAATATAGATTGCATTATTCTTATTATATTCTTTTACAAATATTCTTTTAAATAAAATATATTTCTCAGACTATAACTTGTAAATAATCAATTCATATTTTTATAAATTATTGGATAAATATATTATATTTAATTACCGGTAGATAGATTTGGAGTAGGTAGACAGTTAAATGGATATATTGTAATTTGTTGTAATAATTATTATGAATAGTGAGAATAATGTTGTAAGATTTGTATAATTATTGTATATTACTAGAAGCAAATATAGAAATACTAATG
Source organism: Oppiella nova (assembly GCA_905397405.1). Taxonomy (NCBI): domain Eukaryota; kingdom Metazoa; phylum Arthropoda; class Arachnida; order Sarcoptiformes; family Oppiidae; genus Oppiella; species Oppiella nova. Next base: position 2,620 of record CAJPVJ010000728.1, read on the forward strand.
CTTCATTTAGAAAGTGATATAAACATCTCATAACTAATAATTTAAAAGCAAATAAAATAAGATAAAAATTAATAATAATTATTAAATATTATAATTATACTATTAATATACAAATATTAAGTTTGGTAATTAAATCATAATTGATAGCTAATAAGAAGATGGTTAGTTAAAATAGGGAAAGTAGTAGTTGTATAGAATAGTGTGGTTTTACTGTAAATAAGAAAAGTTATTATTTGTTAATAAAAAATATGTTTTGAGAGTTGTTTGAAAAGAGTCTTTTGTGAGTCTGTAAGCCGTTGTGAGATCTCTCGACACAATTGGATGATGTGTTGAGAGTGAGTGAGCATTGAATGCATTGATTAGCGCTTTGTTCCGTTGGCTGTAATGATACTAATATTGTATGACATATATTATGACAACAAAAGATAATTTGTGATAAAAGTTGGTATTACTGTGTAAACGGAAAAGGCTTTCCATTTTTCACGAAATATGTCTCAAATAAAAAACATGCGAACTATAAATGCTTGTATATATGAATGATATGGCCATAAATCACCAAAAAAGCACATTTTCCACAACTATGTTGCAGTTATGTCTCTGAATCGAGTCTCTCTCATAACAAAAGTACTTTTTGTGGGCCTATTATTTCTGCCTCAAAGAGTAACCATAGTTAGGGATACTATGGATAACTGTTATAGCGTTGTATTCACTAAACATATGATTCATATCTTATTTAATGTTCAAACTCTGCATAAACTTGTAAAACAGATTTGCACTAACATTACAGCAAATGAGTTGCCTTTCGATAAATTATGTCCAAAACATGATTACTATTACAACATCGCCGCTGAATAAGTCTATTAACACTTTTATTACAATGAATGTGAATATCCATTATATTTATAGCCCTCATCATTGTTCTCAACAACATTTCACTGATGCTCTTGTCATCAAATGTTAGCATTACTTAACATCTTATGCTTATTACAATCAAATTCATTAAATTAATTATACAAAATTTACTCCTAATTCCATAATAACATATTTATTTTGCTATTTATAGTAGCTTTTATTATCGTGAATTTCATAGATTAATAAGAAATTTATTAGAACCACTAATTTTATTCACTAATATTCTGTACAATTTATTTCCACATAATAAAAAGTATAATTTGTATAAAAGTTATAAGAATTCAATTGTAAACTTCACATAAGAGAACATTAATGTAATTATTATATTATATCATAATACAACAAAACAATAAAATATTATTGTCTAATATTTCATTTTTGATATATTATTATTATTATTATTATTGATATTCTCATAAAATGGTTTTATCTAAAATTAACTGAATAATAATATATTTCCATTTAATATAAGCATATTTAATCAACTAACATTAAAGTGTTAGGTTAATTTCATAAAAATTAGATATGTTCTAGCTTTTTTCTTAAATTTTATGTTTTCCAATTTACTCAATTGGTTGTGAAAGTATTGCTAGGATTATAAGTGAAATAAATAAATCTTATTCCAATTTAATATATATTATAGATACTTACAAGTGAGTTATAAGAATTATTAGCTATATATTAATATAATTTGAAATATGAGTGAATTCTTCAAAACAATAGATTACAAAATTCCTATGGTGTTTAAAATGTATTTTGGCATAACTTCATGTTTGTATTTATATTTAAACACGATTTCGTTGAATGTGTTCTTCTTTTCGTGATGTTATCCATCACTTCTATTGAATAAATAATTATATTAAAGCTTTCCGTAAGAAAGATTAATTTAAATAAAATTATAGTTAAATATAATTAGCTTATTGTTACTTAACTAATATGTATATTGTATTAAAAACTTACACAGAGCGAAATTATAATTAAGGTTTTGTTGTTTTAATTACATTAATAAAAATAAGAATCAAATGAAACACAAATTCTAGTGAATAGAGCAAAGAATTGTGCAAAGATTGTATACTAGCCATTATTTGTAAGCAAGCAAACATGAACTTATACATTTATACTGTATCACTAACTAAAAACAAATAGAAATAATGCTTTTATTTTATTGAGTAATAAAATGATTTTAATGCGTTTACAAACACCAAATAAATCAGAGGATTGTAAACTTCATTCACATATTTGTATTATTTTTGAAGATTTAACACAATTTATAAGACGTTTTTGAGAGTTAGTGGCGAATGTAAACAGGGATCGAGGGTTTGGTTTGTCTCACTTGACAACTAGAAAAGCCTCTTAAAAGTAGTTTTTCGATGAAGTATTTGTTAAAAATGTAGTTTATATTCCGAGTCATTTACTGCAAATCGTTTACTTTGAATTCAACACTGAAAGTCATGTCCTTCTCATTGAAGTTCAGGTGTTTTGCCTGAAGAGCCACTGCATTGTGGCTGTTATTGGCTCGCAGTGGGGTATCAGTGCCGATAGCATCCATATAAAAGACTCGCAAAACTCTTTTGTATATGAAATGCTCTTTTGAGCGACGAATGTGTGTTTACAATACCAATAGTCAACTTTTTGTGGCCAATCCTTACCACTGACTATAGGTTTAACTCCAAATAGAGTATAATATTAGCTTCATATACTGCATACTCCAAAAGTAAACGAAAATACTGTACAATTTACAGCATTTCAATGCATACTCTATTGGTTTTCAGTGTATTCAGCAAACATATTCGTTTTAAGCATATTCTTAAAGCATTTGAATTTGAAAAATGAGAAAAGTTCTCATTAGTAAGTGAACAGTAGATGCATACATGACTTTGACCACTACTTCATTGTATCGCATGTATTGAACCTCTTATGCGAAGCCATTATCCACTCATCACATAACATGCAAAACAATATTTTATAACATTTGAAACTTTTTGCAATTGTTTTTTTTGGTGATTCAATTGAATTTCCTGTAGAGCTATGAATGAGAGTTAAGTGACTGAAGACATTGGAGTCATTGGAGGCAGTGTTCCGCTGCTAATGACTTCTTGATCTTAGTGTATATCTCATGCAAATCTAAACCACTATATTACTATATTATTGAATCATATTTTATATAATACTGTAATGAGCTGATAAGTAATAAATTGTTAATTTATATGGGAAATGCCACAAACGGGTTAATTCATACCAATAATGACTGTTTCTCAATAAAAAGTTCATTATTATAAACCGGAACATAGTTTCAATTGTTTTAAAATGAATAATCCGAGACATTTTCAAATGTTGCCTCCAATTTCTACACTTATAAATAGATTAAAGACTATTAGTGAGAGAAAAGTTGTTAATAAGTGGTTCGGGTGCTGATAAGTCGGAGCATATTTTTCTCATGTGTTGTTCGCACCGGTAATGATATTTAGACTGAGAATCGATGCATTCAATACTGAATTACTGATTGCAATACAAGACTATCCGTCAGTCAAGTGCTGATGATTTGAAAAACAAAAGCCTACAAAACATTTGGCTTACAATCGCAACAAATGAAGGCTTGAGAATAGATTGAAAGTATCTTTTGTAGAGCCGCTAAACTCCTGCTGTTATCCAAATTGGGAGAGAACTGAGAGCTGAGAGGAACAGCTTTTGTGCACTTGTATGCTATGAAGACCACAGGTGTTCCCCTAACTCGCCGATCATTTATGACCATAACATGAGCGGACATTTTAATGTGTCATCTTCTCAGCCAAAGGTGCAAAGAAAGGGCGGATTCATTGCATCCCAATCTCCACATCAACCAAAAACACTCATCGAATTACCAGAACTCATGGATTGGGGGATTGGGTGGAGGTTTACAAACGCATTCACGTTAGCTTTGCTTCAATTTCACTAACATTATATAAACTTATAAGTTATCAACTTTTAAACAACACATCTTATCTTACACTCATCTTAACTCTAATTATTGTAATTATAGAGTAATCGCTATTTTCTAACATTTATATATCATTTCATCTCAATGTGTGTTAACTCTTTTTCAAATATTGAATAACAAGTTCATTTCATTGTACTTTCATTTATCAATTTGCATCTATCACTCAATGTTAATCAGAAACACTAAAAGAAGTTAAAGTCTTTATTAAACTGTAGCATTTTAATTAAATAATCCATATTAAAATATAACATAGTTTATTTGACAATAATCTTTTTATTTGACAGATGCAAACATACATAATACTACTGTACTGTACAGTGCTTTAAGGGAGTGTACTCTACCCGCTCGTACACTGAAGGATATGTTCCAACAGCTAATCATTTAATTTCTAATTACAAATTGTTCAATTTGTTTATTTTGCTTCACAATTTGATTTTTGGATGCTTTTAAAGTACACTTTAATTTTAAAATACAGCAAAATTATATGAACGTATAACATTTTAAAACATTTAATTATATAAATATTAATTAAAATTTATTTATTGAACAGAAATGAACAAATTTAAAACATCATCAAAAAACAGACAATTTGAAATCGATCATTAAATTATATAAAAGGCTTAACTATTGCCGAACGACAGTATAATATAAACATAATAATATATATTATATGATTAAATGATAACATAAAGAATCACTCGTTAGAACATATCTCATATAATTTTAGTCTTTAAACTAGAATTAATTCATGGATTAACATTTAAAAGCTATTAATAACACACTGTAAATATTATCTTAAATTAACTCACATTATATTATTTTGTTTTTTGTTGTTAATTTGCAAAAATTATTGCTTTATTAACTAATTATTCATTAATGCAAACAATTACATTACTGTATAACATAATAAAAACAATTAAAATTTGGGTAAAACAATGGTGTAAATGGCATTGAAAATTGAATTACTTGAATTAATTTTATTTAAATTAAAGTTTTGTAAATATACTGTATAGACAAATTTATATCAGTTTAAGTAATGTACTGAATTTACAATTTAATTATACTAAAATATTTTCTATTATAAATAAATTAATGTCAGCTGTTTGTAAAATAATGTTTTTATTTGAATATTTGTTAAAAAATATTTAAACATAACATAAAATACTTCTACAATACAAAATCAATAGTAAAGTTTAATTAATTAATAAATAGATACCTGCATATAGTTAAATTAAACGCACATTACTTATAATCATAAATAAGTCATTTTAAACCATTAAAAACTAGGATTTGTTAAGCTAATTGTAATTTTAAACCATTAAAAGTATATAGATTTAAATTCTATATAACTATTATCTTAAATAATTTATTAAAATTAATATTTTATTTAAACAATATGTCACATAAACAAAATTTTTAACAATTAAGTTATAAATAAACATCTTTTTGTTAGATCTTGTTTTGAAACATTAACAATTAAGAAATCATACCTTAATTATGTAAATCACGCTAAACATGGATTAGGTTTCTTTAATATAGTAAATAAAAGACGAAATTCAATTAATATGAAATAAACTATTAAACTATTAAATATAGGCATTTATAATAATTCATTCAATTTAACAGATCTTTCAGTCCAATATTGAGGTTTTCATTTCAAGCAATTCAAATTGTGCTTAAATTATTGTATTGTTTAATTGTGTTATTAGAATATGAAAATTTGTCACTTTTCTCATTAACTACTTTTGCGTAACTCTATTATATTCAAATAACTTAAAGACAAGCATATTTTTACAAAGTTTAAACTGAACTCAATGTATTATAATTTGTTAAATTAAGTTATATTAGTAGATAAAAGCGACAATAATTATTATATCAGTCATGCAAACTTCAAATTAGGTTTTATCCAACTCTCATTCAAGTAGTAAATATAAATTTAAATATTTTTAAATGTACTGCATAGAAAAGATTTGAATATTAAATGATTTTTAATATATTTATATTACATTTGAATAAATTATTTGATTACATATTATTGATTGTTTGTGATTAATAAGTCTGACTTAAAACTTATAAAATGAAATACTTGCAAGATTTTTTTATATAATAAAGTATTGTATATTAAATAAGCTAATGAACTCTTTATTGAAAGTAAAAAATTAATGCCATAATTATAAAAGAAATGTTTGAAATGGAAATCGTAATGAATGTGATAATATAGTAAACATTTGTTGTAAATTTAGGTTATAATCAGTAATAATGTTCATATAAGGATAATATGGAGAGTGCATACATGGATGTATGTATGAATTGTGGTCATTAAGAGTTATGTAATTGTAAAATAGCGACCGTCCGTATCAGTGGATCGCTTAAGGATCACGTTTTGGCAATGAATAGAGCAGTGAATAGTGCTATGAATGGCAATCATATGCAATGATATGTCGGCGCTATAGTCGCTAAGAAGACACTAATTTGAAAGAAAGTTTGTCATTCATTGGCGAATCATATGTTAACTCATAATATCATGATATATGAACTGAAGTTTGGTTCCTGGGCGGGTCGGGCGCACAAAATGTAAATAATTATTTGTTTCATATATGAAACAAAATGTAATTAATGCCCGAGAGCCATTCCTATTGACTACTCCATCAAACACTGAAACACTATTCAAACATTCAAACACTTTCCTTGCTAACCTTTGTCTAACATTTTCATATTATTTCTCATACTTTGTTTCCCGAAAATAAGGGCTATTTTGGAAAAGTTTACTTTAAAACTTATTTAATGAGAGAAACAATTTTCTCTTAATGTTGTATTCAAATGATTTTAATTATTGTTTTTTGAAATTTGTTGAATGCGTGTATATATCGCTCCGTTGGTAATGGCTTTCAAATTATAACTCATATGCAATAGTTTGCAATACCTTATACAATTTTATTTGTGTGAATTTATTTTCCCTGTTAACCCTTTGGTTAAGATCTCTATTTTATTTTAAACTAAACCATAGATTAATGTAATCATGAATTTAATTGCAGGAAAACCATTGATAACAAATTTGATCACTTATGGATTTAAACACTACTTTACCAAATACATTACAAATGTTCAAAGGTTCTTGAATTAACTTATAAAAATTGTATCATAAGGAAAGTATAGAGTTTATTTCAACAAGCAACCTTTCTATGAAAAATTCATTTGAAATAATTATCAAAAAACTGTTTGTATTTTATTAACAGAAAAGAATTGTCTAATTTCATGCTAAGTGTTAATAAAACTTTAGATAATATATAAATTTACATTCAAATGAGATATACAGTACATAAGTATTAAAGATCTTACTGTAGTTTTTATGGCAGCAAAATAGGATGGGCAGCAGCTCTGGGAGCAGAATAGCAACACCGGGAGCACCTGTTTGGACAGTTTGCACACTTTGTTACGTAAATGTTTGCCCCTTAATGTTGATCGTCAGAACAATTTGCATGACTTAATGACTTTGAAATTATTAACACTAAGAGACAGACACACAATACGTGACTTCCGTTAACAAGTTTGAGTCTTTGCAAACGTCCATAAGTGCCATAACTGGCAATTTGAAACAAAAAATAGTCTTGAAATGTGAGCCAAAAATATAAAAACTATAATTTAGTGGAAGCAAAGTGTCTGTAATAACATTTGTATAGTTTTGAGCCGAAATGAGTGAACAAAACAAGAAAATTATAATAAAGTGGACTTGAATTTCACAAAATAATATGTAAAACAATACTACCATTAGTTGTTCAGACTCTCTCATTCAATTTGGACGCCGCTATCGTATCATTATATTCTGTATACAGAATTGTATAATTGAATTAAATGAGCTCTCAATGTCTGTTAATCTGAAACTTTTTTCACAAATCCTTCATCAAATTCAAGAGCAGATGATTTCTCTCACTTCCAATTCATTCATTGCATTCATTATAGTATTTGGTATTCAATTAAATGAATATCAGCTAAATTGATAGGGAAGTAATCTTTTCAATTTTACATTATTATTCACATCAAACTTTCCCCTCTCTTTAACTCAAATGACTGCAATTGACTTTTATTTAAATTGAAATCACTATTCATTATATTTAATTGACTTCTTATCATAACGTATCCAAATATATCACAATTTTATTCACAATAATTTTGCATACTGTTTGCAAAAAGGTTAACTGATAAAAGGTTGCAAATAGTACAATAATACAGTATTTGTTATATAAAACTTGTTATATAAAAACATTATTAACAAATAATAAAGTGTTCAAGAGTTTTTTAATTAATAATTTTTAAATAAAATAAGATGTCTTTTTAAAAATTTTAATTTAATTTTGAATAATTGCTTAGAGTTAAATTGAAACAATTTGTTAATGCTAAGATTTTTTCATTTATTTTAAGAAAATGTTTCATTATTCATATGCAGTCAAAAACAATTATTAAATGCTTTTATTTAAAAAGTATTTTTTATGAATTTAGGATTATCTAATAAAAATGAATTTGTCCTGATATTAATGATTCATTATAATTAAGAATTTATTAAAGTGTTAACAGATTTAGAATTTTTATTTATTAGTAATTATAAGAAATTAATTATTATAAATAATTATAGTTGTAATACTATTATTGTTTATATGCTTTTAAAATGTTTGAAAATATGATGCTCGCTATTAATGGGAAATATCGACACAAACGGCACTTCTTTATACAACAACTTTTGTAAACCGTATTCTTGAAGCAAACATAAGTTGCGATCAATTTTGTTTTGATGGCATCTGTTTGTGTGAAAAAGTCCTGCGGCTAACCATTAAAGTTAATAATACAACAAAGAAATTGTGCGCCGAATAATGTATTAATACATTAATTATATTTTAATTTTATACAAACAGTAATCAAAATCCAGTTGTACTCCAAGCGATGCTTTACTTCATTTGAATACTAGTCAAGAGATAAACAAACTAAACAATTATATGCAGTAAATAATTATAGAGTGGGCTATATTTCCAACAAATTTATCGCAGCTTTACTGCTATATAAGTTGTGTTTTTAAGCTAAAACAAAACTTATAATTGAATTTCTAAATTCTAATCATAAAATAATGAGTATTTGCACACAATTCTTGTCATATAAATATACATAACATGTATATAATTAGTGTAATTCTATTTAGAAAGTTAATGACATTTACTGTACATGAATTCAAATATTTTGTTTTACATTCAATTTTAATATTAATTAAGTCAGAAATGACCAGAATTATCAAAATGTTCTACCATTTCAAGTAAAGCCTAAAACAGTGACTAAATTTAATATTGACTTCACGACAGCCCCAGACCTCTCGTTACACAAAAACTTTACGATGAGATATAGTCTCTCAAAAATATATACAAATATTCGGTGTTTTGCTGACAAATGACTGACTATTCATACCACATGAATGCATTGTGTTTAAAATACAGTATCGTTATTGTGTAAATTGTACTGTATAACATAATACTGTATATTCAGTTCAGTAATTTACTTTTACTAATGAGTAAGCTTCCAAATGCAATAATGCCAGAATTTCAATTGAAAGTTTTAAACTTAAAATTTATTATAATTAATGACTGTGAGTGTAATTAAATTTAATTATTTAACAAATTCAATATTTTATTCAATTAATTTGTATATTAATTGAAATAGTAAAATGCTTTAATAAAAGCTAATACTAGTCAAGCTCTAGGTCTTGATAAAAATATTGACACTTTATTATTTAATGAAAATAGTGTATTATATGTGAGAAAGCAAATGATTCATTGGATTATAATTTTAATGTTTATAAGCGTTACCAACATTTAGGCAGAGATTAATTTGGTATTTAGTGTTTGGCAACGGTTTGAATTAAATAAATTTACATAACATTAGTAAAACTCTATTAATATATTATTTTGTGATTTAAGGGATGATTTGTTCAAAAGGGAACTCAATGTTCAGTGTTTGAGTTAATATAACATTTTGAATAAAAAGTATACTTTGAATAGAGTATTACAAGTGTTTTAAATTTGGAGAATAATTGAAGCGTAAAATAAGGCGATAGGGATCGGTTGCTGTGACCGCATAATCAGTTTCAAATAACTAATAACTTATTATTTAATATTAATATATACAAAATCTTGAGAGTTGTACTCAATTTGATTGATGCAAACTCTTGGCTATTATGAACACAAGCGTCACAACCATCACAACCATCTCTACCACAAACACTGCATAAAAGAAGACAATTTCACGCAAAAGCTGTTCCCGTTTGTTAAGATCAGTCGCGTTGACATCGATTAATGATAAGCAATCGGTTTATATTATGGCACAGTATCGGAAAGATTTACATTTTTGGCTAATGTTTTATAAATAGCAAACTATTGTATTGTCACGAGTGGAGGGCCCTCTCAGCTCTTATTCATATTTTGCTTTTCCACTCAAATGCTGTTAAATAATGATTTAAACTCAGGCTTCTGTTGTGGGTATATATTGTGGTCTTAAGAATAGACACAATATTCTTAGCCATTGATACACAAGCGCTCGAATGGTATGATTTGAATGGAAATGAAAAGTGAGAAATACTCGAAACACAGTTTAGCTTTGCTTTCGGGGATATAACAAGTTTAGGGCATATTTTTAGTGCTATTTTGCCTTAAAATATAATAGCAATGAGAGGCCCTTTGGTAGGCTCTTTAACTTTACGACTTCTCTACTTACAAATGGACCACTTCTTCACATGGAGTGCCTCTTTGTGCTCTCTATTCAATGAGTCCGTACGCAGACTTATAGGACTATTGCCTTTCAGTGTGCGATCGATCTCTGCTCCTCTTTTGTCCTTTCAATGCCTGAGCCCACAGTCACAGTCAAAGTGAGTGCATATTTTCAAGTGTCAAACAAAATATTATGTAATGATATGTGAAATGTGAACACAACTCCTACATTGGCTTTGATTCGCCACACTTTGCTTTTCTCATGTTTTCCAACTAAACTCCTCCTAAAAGCTATGTTTTCACTACAAATTAGGAGGAGCTCTCTCTCTCTCTCTCTCTCTCGCATTCATTGTATTTAGCAGAGAGAGAGAGAGAGAGAGAGAGAGAGAGAGATGAGGGGTATGATGGGTGAGGGGGTGAGGGGTAGTCAAAAATAAAGAGAATGTTGAGAAGTGTTGCAAATATTGGAACTATAGTATAGGTGTTTGCTTTAGTGAACGCATGCACACCATAAGCACATAGAGTATGAAGTGGTGAGGAATCGAGAGAATGGATGTGTTTGTAGTTCACATTCCGCCTCAATGTATGCCTGACTGGCCTGTGATCGCAGGTGTGCTTTCAAACTGATCTCTATAAGGATCACAATTTTGTTTGTGTTGTCGTGCGATATAGACATTCACACATTAAGACAAACGCTTTCATTCAGTATTAATCTTATATTTAATCAATATTCTAATGATTTCATGATTTCCTTACTATTGAGTCATCACCAGAATTGTCGTCAATTGTCTTAATTGTGAATAAAAAGTACAAAATATTTAATTAATAAATGAATGGCATTATAATTGTGTTAAAAAAAGTTGTGAAAAGTTTGCACAAGTAATGCCTCGTCCGGGAAGAAGCACTTACGGCGACCAAAAGCCTCCCTATTCTTATATATCGCTCACATTTATGGCAATCCAGAGCTCGGGCGAGAAGATGTTAACACTGAGTGAGATCTATAAGTTCATTATGGATCGGTTCCCTTACTATCGCAAAAACACACAGCGCTGGCAGAACTCGTTGAGACACAACTTGTCATTCAACGACTGCTTCATCAAAGTTCCCCGAAGACCCGACAGACCGGGGAAAGGCAGCTATTGGGCACTCCATCCGACCTGTGGAGACATGTTTGAAAACGGATCCTTCTTGAGGAGACGCAAGCGATTCAAACTTCCCAAACATATGCGAGACATTGAAACGGCCCAGGCAGCCATGAATGAGTTCAAGCAAATGGAGGCCCAGAACTCGATTCAGGAACAGGCCAAGATGCGATTGACAGCACTGGCAGCCGCTCCCAGTCATCTGCAAAACAATATGCACTCAGACATCGGTCACACCATTCATCAAAACCCATACAAACAGTCCTTTTCTATCGAACACCTCATTGGACCGGAAAAGACCAAAGAATCCAATTCGCAGTTATCTGTGGCTCAGCACCAGTTGGCCGTCGCTCAGGAACAGGCGGCGGCTGCTGTGCGGGCGGCCCTTCACGCGGCTTCCACCGGCTCACTCATCTCAGCGCAGGCATTCAGGCCGGGCTTACCTGCCTTTCCCGGAGCCGCTTCTGGTCCGCCGACCACAATGTCTTGGACTCCGCCCTACACGACATCATCAGCGATGGCAGTGGCGGCGGTGGCGGCCGCGTCACTACAATCTCAGTTCGGTCACAATGGCTGTGCGATGGGAACAACACCACTGGCACTGTCGGCAGACTTTCCTCATTTGCTGACAATGAACAGCGCATCCATGGCTTTAAGACACGGTCTCACAAATACCTCAAACAATTCCCTCAACTCTCTGAACTTCAACTCACTTCCGGTGAGACAACACTTTCTGCCGGCTTTGCATCACTTCCCTAACTTCGCTGCGGCGGCCGCAGCCCTCGAGGCTCACGACCACACGGCTGCTCTGCTCAGTGCCGTCGGCTCTGCCAACCTCACGCCCCCACCCAACTGTTCGCCATCACCTCCTGTTAGAGTGGATTCCGTCTCAAGTGATGTCTCCGCAAAGTCTTTAGATGTCGTGTCCGACGAATCCTCCAAATAGAACTCATAAGACATGAATTTTTGACAGAATTTGTCATTTAGTGTAAAGAAAACATTTTGTGTTTAATAGTGTAAAGTAATTATTGATATAATGTATAGAACTGTATCAACCATATTATCATCTCATGACACCATTGCTTCTGTTCCTATAAACCAATGTCTTGAAGTCAAATGAAGACAACTATTAAGACTTTCTGCAATAATAACTTCCAAAAGATTATACAACGACTAAAGAACTGAAGAACTGATAATTCAGAAGATCTGACACTAAAGAGCATGAATTGAAATGAATTGAAACGAATGGTAGGAATAACTTGAATATAATTGTTATGATTCATAACATTTCAAATTGATATAACGTTAGGATTTAGTTGTTTTCAAGTGAAAGTAATCTATCATTTCGTAGCAAATATTGTAGAAATATATTATGATTTATAATCATTTATTGCTATTATTGTAAAGTCATAATTAAAAAATTTTATTTATGCCTCAAGTGATTAAAATGAGTCTCACGTTTGCTCATTAAAGTTATAAAATTGAAAAAATGCATTTGACTTATTTTAATAGTTAAGCGCGACTTTAAGTCACAATCAGTCATTCAGTCATTCATTTCTGCAAACATTGCAAACACGGTCTCAGAGAAGCCAAACACTGCATAAGTATAGCAATAACTTAAAGCTAATAAAGCTTAATGTAATCACAGGTCTCACGACTCCTTTTGTACATCCACTCAATCACTCTATTCTGCATTCAATTCTCCAAATTAGTCACAAATTCATCCTTTGTCTCATACAGACTGAAGTACACTCTCTAATTGAATTCAATCAATACATCACAGGATTATCCGTTAACTTCACATCAATTGTCTCTTATATCTTATACACTGTAGACTACCTCGAAACTTATAGCCAAATCATTTGATTAGAGCATATTTCTTAGTTTTACTATACAGTACCTGTATACTACATGTATTTTGCAAACCTTTACGATTCGGGTTATTAACACAAATTCTGGATTAAATCCTATTAATAAAGAATTTGGATTCTGATACACATTAACGATAATTTTATTATAATTTATTTGTGTTTACAATTTGCATTCATTTCATGCTTATACGAGTACAATTTTAATCTTTTAGATATTTAATCCAAATCCCAAAGTGATACAATAAATTATAGATTTGTTTATTTTGTCCGTAACATAAATATTTATTTTATATTTATAACACTTATTATTATTTACATAAACATTAACTAGTGTTCAATAGAGACGTGAAGTACAGTAAAGTGCAAACATTTAAGTATTTTGCAGCTATTCATAAATCTTAAGATATTAAATCAATATTAGCATTACAAGCTTTTATTTTCTTTTAAACATCTATTCTACAACTTTTATTGTACTGTATATAAAACTGTTGTGTATTGCTGTTTTTGCTTTTATAAATTAGAGCTGGTCATATAAATACAGTGCAGTTTATGATTTTACGATATTCAAAATCATATTTAACATCATTGGCGACAATTTGTGACTTTTCTTACTTTCCTTTCTTTACGGTATAGAAAATGTTAATTAATTCTATTTAAAAACGATTATATTTATATTTACTAATATTTTCTTATTAGAATATTTTTATCTAAATTTTATTCAAATTAAACTGTTTTCTATTCAATCTATAGAACAAATATTTACAATAGTATTACTTACTTTATTGAATTACTAAAGAATTAGAATTTCATTTTAATAAATTTTATTTAATATTATATTCTTAATACGATAAAAAAATAATAAGAATTTCATATGAATCACAATCACAAGGAAAAGACGTTTAGTTACAATGAAAAAAGTCTAAATTAATTTCATAAAATTTTTAGGATGATAATATATTACCAATTAATTGAATGATATAATTGTCTAAATTCTAAAAAATGTAAAAGAAATCTTTATTATTATGGTTTTATTTAATGATAACTAGAGAAACAATAAAATAACGATCAAAACAAATGTTCACGACTTCAGGAATAAAGATAAAGTTTTGAAGTTATTATTAGAGGACATAGAGCTCAGAGAGGATTTGTGTTTTGCAATCATTTATTTTAGATCTTTATTTTTATGTCTAATAATTATATTCTTTAAGGGCTGTCGTCATAAGGAATTGTCGATTGGATGGCTATGTTTTGTTATAATGTTGTTTCCCTTTGCACTGCTCTAAGTTAACTTAATTATGATGTCTATTGTACTATAAATTCACACAAAAGTATTAAATTATTAGTGGTTAGCGTTTGCTTCATAATAATGAGTGTAGAGTAATTCAACAATTTATATAATTTTTCGGTGCAATAAATACAAACAATTGAGTGAATTGTTTTGAAAACTATTAAAAATTCATTATTTAATAATTTTCATTGAATTGGTTTGAAAAGAATATGCGATTTGTAGAGACGTGGATAGTCTTCATCGCTATTTTATTCATGATATCGTTTAACACTAATATTGAATAGGAATTGCAATCATTGGTCTTATAGAGTATTATTTGCGGTGTTTTCTAATTTGTAGTCTAATCTGCGGCTAATGTCCATAAAATTGAGTGCCCTTCAGATGAGCGTATTGGGGCCTAAAGCCAAACAAAATTCTTGTATTCAGTTATGTCTGTGTGATGTTTGGCTCAAACAAACCTATGAACTGTTGTGTGAATGGCATTCATTTCAATACAAGTCAACATTTAATACCTATGGGTCACAAAAAACGTATTTACTCAATGAGCTAATGGTAAGACATCTCAAACGCAATACAATTTACTTCTTAATAGCAGCTATTATTAGCATATCTGTTCATGTATACCTGGATCATTGTGGTGGTGTGTGCTTGTTGTGGGTGGTCTTTATGGCCTATCAGTCCCTCTATTATATCTACTAATAGAGGGATGCAATGAAATACCATCGACACAAAAGTCATTCACAACCAAATACTTGAGAACTATTGTCAGAAGCAATGCATTTCGATGACTATCATAACCGTTAATATATCCATCTATTCATTATTCCTATACTACAGTATATTATACTTATTATACTACAGTATGCTGTATACTGCACTGTAATGAACACACCATTCATTCCTATGCAATAAATAGTGGCTATAAATCCAGTACATTTCATTACATACCAAATACAATGTTTGAATTGTGATTTAATTCATTCAACTCTATCTTTGTATCGCGAAAATATAATTAAAGAATTTGTAAACATATACTGTATTACAACTAAAAAGTGATACCTCTCTTCATTACTCCATTGAGTTGGAGTAAAGAATTGAAAATTATTTATTTATTTATATATCCATTGATATATTGATTACATTATAAACAAGAGAAGCAGTGAATCGTGAATACTATGGTTGGACTGGAGTTCCACACAAAAGCCATTCACAGAGAATGAGTCACTTCTGAAGACTCCTGTCGTGAAACTTGAGGCACAGGTGCGACAGATCTGTCCCAACATTAATCTAACTTTGATTATACTGTATTCACTCAAATCATATGTCAATATTTAAATATAATATATCTTTTAAAGTTAAGCAATCAAATTCTAGCATTTATTTAACATAAGATTATAAAAGTTAAATTAATTGAATTATTTTTATGTAAATATGGCATTTTAGCAAACAAACTTAATATTAATATCTCGGTATTTGATTAGTTATGCCATTGTATCCACAAAACGCTATTGAAGTATTTAGAAGTTATATAGATTTTAATCTTAATTAATTACCTAATGATTGAGTGCTGTAATGGTTTGTCTTCATTGGAATCAAGTGTAATGTTGAACCCGTTTTCTAAAGTATTTTCTTATTGTTTATCATATGAACAAAAAGTTAGAATTTACAGAAATAAAACATAAGGCATTGATTGTTATGTGAAATACATTTATTTAATTCAACTAATAATCCAAAGAGTGATTCATTAATTATTGTTTGAAGATATCCGATAAGGTTTATAATCAACTTATTATAGCGCATAATATATTATCTGTAAAATTATAATAATTTTAAAAATATTATTAATGAGTACATAAATAGTGTATAACATGTTTGATGTTTTATAACAGGTTTGATTACAACTTAGGATAACAAGTAATGCAATGTAACATTTCAAGAAAAACATAAAAATAATTCAAATATAGAAAAACCGATTAAACGAAAGGAATTGATTTAAAACAAGAGTTTAAACTTTGTTTTATTGAAAGCTAATGAATAGGTTTTATAGAATATTCTAAAACTCTATTCGTATTCTATGAATTAGATGTTTGAAAACATACAGTATTTGTGAAATCAATGAAAATTAAAGGCAATGAAGTAATTGTTTTTTAGAAACAATCGTAAATCATAAGACATTTTTCTAATCTAAATGAAACAAATAACTTATAACATTAGAAAATATTATTTAGTTTTATGAGTTTTCAAGGATTGCAATCAATAGCATGTTTGTAGTAAAATGTCATAATTTTGATGTATACTGTAAATCTTTCAGTCCATTAGAAAAATTAGGATTTAATACAAATGTTAAGGTTTTAATAAAATGGCATAAATTCATTAAATAAAATAATATTAAAAACATAGCATAACATTTAGCATAGCATATGATTACAGCATTAAATTAATGGTTTAATAAAAGCTTTTAAATAATTAGAAATAAAGGAATAGTGTTTGTTGTTTCATGTTTGGTTTATTTGAAAATCATTAGAT
This sequence comes from Oppiella nova, assembly GCA_905397405.1. Taxonomy (NCBI): domain Eukaryota; kingdom Metazoa; phylum Arthropoda; class Arachnida; order Sarcoptiformes; family Oppiidae; genus Oppiella; species Oppiella nova. Next base: position 20,079 of record CAJPVJ010000728.1, read on the forward strand.
TTAAATGAGTTTTTATTTATGAGAGGAATGTTAGCAAAATATTGAAGTTGTTTATTGAGAATATCGTGGAGTATTTGAATTGAATGTATAATTTGTGACAAACAGATGGATGAGTGCATTAACCGAAAAGACTCGTTGTATTACATATGACTGTTTATTTTTACTTATCTTTAATGATTGATATTAAAGTCAATGAGATTTTTTCGACAGCAATAAGAATAGCAGTGATAGCAGTGATAGCAATGCAAAGCAAAGAATAGTTTTGTAAATATTATTGAAGTCTTGACAACCATTGAATGTTTTTTGTATTTTGATTTTTATTGGCTGCCTGTGTTGGTAGAGTTGGCAGCTATGACTTAGTCCGAGTCATTACACACGACAATAATAGGGTCCGATCGCACCGATAGCATTGGCCAACAGTTTTGATGTGAAACTTGTATTTTCATCTCATGTCAAACCAAGTGAACAAAAACATACATTTGTTTCTGAAAAATGGGGTGGGATTTGGTTCTGTCTATTCTGACACATTATACTCTCTTTCACACTAAATCATACAGTAATATACACTTCATATACACTACTGTCTATGAATGTACTACACCTGGCCTTACAGTATATCGTCGTGTTGTATCGGCCGCACTGGTAGGCAATCAAACCCAATGCCACATTAGATATCAAACAATGCACTCTAAGAATATTCATAACACATACCACTATCACTGCTATATTCCGCTCAATACATCATATGTTCAATATTTGTTTTTGACAAACTGACAGCCCTTTTATGTGTTTTATATGTTTTGTCGCTTTATTTTCACAATTCAACACTTTGTGAATGAAATCTACGGTTCAGAATAACTTTAGTATAAACACTACCACATTAAGTGTTGCCACATATTCTACAATACAATGTGTACTACTTGTAACACAGCATAC